>CAUYON010103328.1:0-101625 GCA_963573935.1 Arctocebus calabarensis
GGCGCCTGTAGTCCCAGCTACTTGGGAGGCGGAGGCAGGAGACTCGCTTGAGCTCAGGAATTGGAGGTTGCTGTGAGCTGTGATGCCACAGCACTCTATCCAGGGCGACAGCTTGAGGCTCTGTCTCAAAAAAAAAAAAAACAACTTACAGGAGGTTCTTTATTTACATGATCATTCTCATGATCCTAATTATTTTAGAAACATCATTCTGGCTTCTGGATTCTGAAAAAAGACAACCCAACAGGAGCTACTAGCTGTCTCAGTCCAGGCCTGGGAGTGCACAGCAAATGCTTGGGTACCAGAGTATGCGTTTATGTGACTACAGACTACAGGGGCAAAGGAGAGTGACACAGGGGGCACTTCATCCTGGGTTTTTTTTCCTCCTTCATGTAATATTTCCATGGGCAGCCTAGGGTCTCCTCCAACCCCACTGCCAGACAGAACAGAATCACTGGCCCAGCACGGACAGGAGATGGAGCCTGGGGTTACATCAGGTAGGCTTAATCCCGGGGGATAGAAAGGAAATCCTAGTGCAGACAGAGCCACCTTCCTCCTAAGAACTGCCACTACTGACGGTCCTGGCCAATGGGATAAGAAGTAACAGAAGTAACAGTAATAAGGACATAAAAGGAAGCAGAAAAATTGTCCTTATTTACAGGTGATCTATCTATATAGAAAACCTCACTGACTTAATAGAAGAGCAATATTCAACCAGAAAACCTAATAGAAAATATGATAACTTTCACAAAAGCAACAAAACTACAAAGTACCTCAAAGTCAACTTAAAATAATTTTGAATTCAAAATAACTTTTTGCAGAAAAATGTAAAACTATTACAGGAGCTAACATAAGATTTGAATAAGCCAAGAGATAGGCCATATCGGTAGACAAGACTATTGGACATGTAAAGATTCCAATTCTCCCAAAATTAATTTAAAATTCAAGGCAAGTTCAATATACAAGTTTTTGAGAGCATGGAAATGTATACTCAAAATTTATATGGAAGAAAAAAAATGTCCATAACTAGTTGAGTCAATTTTGAAAAAAGAGTAAAGAGGAATGACTTGCTCCCAGAATACTGCAGGACTATGTAAGGAAACACCCCGGCTGGTGCAGAAGCATGTTGGCAGGGCAAGGGTGAGAGAGTACTCAGATGTACATGTGCGTGTTTATGTGTGCGGGTGTGTATACCTGACGTATGTAAAACAAGCCAGTGGGGAAGGAGGGGTTGCTTGATAGACAATATAGAGAAGCCAGGCTCACCGCCTAGAGGAAAATTAATTTGGATTCTCACTTCATAAACAGAGGTGAACTTCATATGAATTAAAGATGTAAATGAGGCCAGGTGAGGTGGCTCACACCTGTAATCCTAGCCCTCTGGGAGGTTGAGGCAGGTGGACTGCCTGAGCTTACAAGTTCGAGATCAGACTGAGCCAGAATGAGATCTCATCTCTAAAAACATCCAGGTGTTGTGGCGTGAACCTGTAGTCCCAGCTATTTGGGAAGCTGAGGCAAGAGAATTGCTTGAGCCTAAGAATTTGAGGTTGCTATGAGGTATGACACCATAGCTCTCTACCAAGGGCAACAAAGACTCTATCTCAAAAAGAAGGAAAAAAAAAGATGTAAATGGGAAACACAACCCTATAAACATGTACACACCCACCCACACACACCCCCATATATCTCAATCAGAATATTTATGACTTCCCTTAAAACAAGGGGAAAATTTTTTTAAAAAAGAAGATCTAAAGGGTGGCACCTGTGGCTCAAAGGAGTGGGGTGCTGGCCCCATATGCCAGAGGTGGTGGGTTCAAACCCCCCAGCCCCAGCCAAAAAAACTGCAAAAAAAAAAAAAGATCTAAAAAGTACAACCATATTTTCCCCCTAAATTGATGAATTTTTTTTTTGGGGGGGTGTCTTTTTGTTTTTGCTTATAGAGACAGAGTCTTGCTTGGTAGCCCTGGGTAGAATGCAGTGGCATCATTATAGCGCACAGCAATCCCAAACTCTTGGGATTGAGTGATCACCTTGTCTCAGCTGCCAGAATGGCTGGGACTACAGGCACACACCATGGCACCCAGCTAGTGTTTCAATTTTTAGTAGAGACGGGGTCTCCTTCTTGTGTAGGCTGGTTTCAAACTTGAGCAATCCTCCCACCTTGGCCTCCCATACTGTTATGATAACAGGTATGATCCACTATGGTGGACAAGATGGAATTGACTATGTCAAAATTAATGATGATGATGGATATTGTTACCAAAACGAACTGATAAGTGACAGCTTGAGAAAAAATATTTGAGACTTTCAAAACCATCAAGGGTTTATTACCTAGAATATATAGGAAAATCCTATAAATCAATGAGAAAAGAAATACAATAGGAAAATGGGCAAGGATATTTGACTCGCCAAAGAAAATCCATTAGATCTGCTCAACCTCACTAATTATTAGATAGATGAAAATTCAAGCAATAGCAAAATAGCTCTTTTTACCCCTGAGACGGGCACAATTAACAAATTGGATAATACCAAACTCTGACAGGTTGTAAGGAAACAAAAAGGCAGAGAGCTGTTCTGGGCATGTCAATAGCAAACAAAGCCAGACCCTAGTAAAGGCGGCCAGGACAGGTTCTATTCAGCCACTATTGCAACAGGGAAAAAGAGAGCTCAATACAGAAACAAAGGGCTGGAGATTATTTAAAGGCTAAGGGGAAGGCACTGGGGGTATTACACAGGGTTAGTCCATGTGACCAGGCCACCTGGACTTGTTAAATCCGTTTACCTGTCCTAGCAGACACTACCCCGGGCAGCCCCTTTTCCTCCCAGAGGGTCTAGGAGAGGAGAGATAGCTCCTCTAATATTTGCATTTCAAGGAAAGGGGTCTTAGGTCCCTGAGGAAACTCTTGTCGGTGGTAAATTTACATCAAAGGTCAAAGAAAGAATTATAATCACTAGCTCTCTAAAGTAACTGCTCCTCTTAAGGAGCTCTGGGGCCTATCAGCCTAGCACCAGGTTTTGGCTGGAAAATACAGTAAATTCTCCCAGCAACACTGAGCTGCCTGGTAGGCATTTTAGGGGGACTGGGGTCATCCTAGGGACATGGCTTTAAGCTCCTAGAAACCATGCTAGAGTTTGGCCAAGTCTCTGTGCGCAGCGGGTTTGGTGGAAGCAGTTGTAGGGAGAGAGCTCTGCAGATCTCAGGCACCAACTTAGCAGTACTTCGTGAGAGTAAATATGCTTGATGTTGTGACTCAGCCACTCCTGGGCACACGCTTCAGAGAAGCTCTTGTGCAGGTCCTAAAGCATCATGAACAAAGATACACACCTCACTGTAGTGTCTGACAGCAGGGAGTTGGGGTCATTTGCTAGCGGCTAGGGGAATGGATAAGTGAATGAGGTTTACTTATCCGAATGTGTGTTTAAAAACACAAACTAGCTCGGCACTACCTACGGAGGAAGCAGCCATCTCTTATTCGGCATCATGGCCATTCGCAGACCCCTTCTGAAGCAGAAGATTGTCAAAAAGAGGACCAAGAAATTTATCTGGCACCAGACAGACGGATATGTCGGAATTAAACATAACTGGTGGAAACCCAGAAGAGGTATTGACCACAAAGCTGGAGAAGATTGGAGGGCCAGATCTTGATGCCCAACATTGGTTACGGGAGCAACCAGAAAACAAAGCATATGCTGCCCAGTGGTTTCTGGAAGTTCCTCGAACACAACCTCGAGGAGCTGGAAGTGCTGCTGACGTGCAACAAATCTTCCTGTGTAGAGATCGCTCACATTTCCTCAAGAACCACGAAGCCACTGTGGAAAGAGCAGCCCCGCTGGCCAGAGTCACCAATCTCAATGCCAGGCTGTGCAGCAAAGAAAACGAACAGACAGCTTGTGTGCACATTTTATTTGTGTTTAAATAAAACCATAAAAGCTGCAAAAGATAAAGAAAAAGCAGAAACGACAGAAAATAACATATTTTATATGTTCACATACATACCCAAGAACATTAGTGTCAACAACAAGAGAGAGACAGCCTATGGGTGTGAGGGGGATGAGTATCAAGGATGAAGAGGGGGAAAAAGAAAACAAAACAAGAGCAACTTCTCATTCAGATGGAGGATGAATGAGCCTTACTCCACTCGCTGCCCTTGAAGTCAGAGAGGGAGAGGTAACGAGGGTGAGTGTGTGTGTGTGGGGGGGACAGACAGTGTGCCACTCTGGCAGGGTTAGAGTTAGGGGGCCCAGGAAAGAGGTGGTGGGGAGTGCACGTGAGGTTGGTGGTGCTCAGAAATAGAGCAGAGGCTCCGGAAATACAAAGGATCGATGCTGATTTAGGCCCGACCAAGTGCTAGGTGCAGTTATTTCTTTCATTTTGTTTGGCGATGGCTCCCTTCAGCTCCCTGAAGGTGGCAGTATGGTGGATGGTACCCTGGATGTGGGGTGGAACCCAGCCTGGCCTCAGACTTTCTCATCTGGTCAGCTAGAAGAATGATGGTCCATTAGCTGAATTGAGAAATAAGAAGGGAAACACACAAATTCATCTTCATGGCTTGGGAGGTCCTCAGTCCATCATTTTGGAAATCAAGATTCTAAGAAGCCATTCTCTTTCAGGAGGAAGAGAAGTGGCATTCGTTGTGCTCCTAGTAATAACTGCTATTTTCATAAGAACAAAAAACTTGAGTGTTTATTACACATGTTAGATACTGTGCTTAAGCTGGGTATACTCTTTAGTTCCCTTACAACCCTATAAAATAGGTACTATTATTCACCGTATTTTTGTTAATCAGGAAACTGAAGTTTACAGAAGTTAAGTACTTGCCCAAGGTCATAGAGCTTCTGATTCCTTAGCCCTAATATGTTAGATACTATGCCCCATAGGCCTAATTTTCATATAATTATCAAAGAATTCCATGAATGGGCTTATTATCTTCACTTTACAAATGTGGAAAATGAGGCCCAGAGTACTTAGGTAACTCCCTTAGCTAGTAAATGGTAAGGCTGGTGGGATCCTTTCCTTGACACCCTTCTGCACACCTCTCTAAATCACTGCTCCAACTATTTCTCACGCCGCTAATTCAAACTCCACCTATCAATGAAAAGAACATAAAGAGACACATTCACCAATTGTAATGCACAGACCCTGTTTGAATCCCAGTTCAAATAAATGGTTAACAAAACTACTTAGAGGATGATTAGGAAAACATGATATAAAAGGCATTATGATTGATTTTTATGTGTGGTGGCAACATCAACATTATGTTGAAATAGGATAGTCTTTTTTTTTTTTTTTTCTTTTGAGACAGCCTGGTTCCCTGGTGCCATAGCTCGCAGCAACTTCAGATACTAGGGCTCAAGCCATTCTCTTGTCTCAGCCTCCCAAGTAGCTGGGACTATAGGCGCCCGCCACAATGCCTGGCTATTTTTAGAGACAAAGTCTTGTTCTGGTTCAGGCTGGTTTTGAACTCGTGAGCTCAATCGATCCACCCTCCTTGGCCTCCCAGAGTGCTAGGATCGCAGGCATGAACCACTGTGCCTGGACCTTGGACAGTCCTTTTCAAAAGGGGAAATGTCTGCAGATGAAATAATACAGTAGTTCTCAAAGTGCGGCCTCCAGACCAGCGGCATCAGCATCACCTGGGAACTTGCTAGAAAAGAAAATTCTCAGCCCCACTGCAGACCTGCTGAATCAGAGACTCTGGGGGTTGGGCCCAGCAATCTGAGTTTTAATAATCTCTCCCCGGTCTGCACACTGACGTTTAGAGCCACCACAATAATGTGAATTATATGAATTTGTTTCACGATAATTTGGGAAGGGGTGACGGGTCTGTAGGGGTTTGCTATAACTGTATTGTTTACTTTTTTATGTGTTTGGAAGTTTCCCATAACAAAGAGTTTTTAAACCTCTTCAGTGCCACCTAACTGCTCTCTCCTCACTGCTCTCGTTCCCCTTATTTGCCAGCTGTCCCCCATCAGAACGTCCTTGTGGCTTCAGGAACAGCCACTCTGCTTACTCTCCCGCCTTGTACTCTGCTCTTGCCCTCTCTCCTTGTCCTCTCTGCTAAAGTGTTCTTTTCTTTTTTTTTTTTTGTTTTTTTGAGACAGAGTTTTTGTCACCCTTGATAGAGTGGTGTCATAGCTCAGCAACTTCAAACTCCTGGGCTCAAGAGATCCTCTTGCCTCAGCCTCCCAAGTAGCTGGGACTACAGACACCTGCCACAACGCCCGGCTGTTTTTAGAGCTGAGATGTCGCTCTGGCTCAGGCTGGTCTCCAACTCCTGAGCTCAAGCAGTTCACTGGCCTCAGGCTCCCAGAGTGCTAGGACTACAGGTGTGAGCCACGGTGCCCAGCCTTCTGCAAAAGTTTTCAAATGACTCTTCTCATACAGTCACTGTTTCTCCCCCTCCGTGATCCTTTTCCTGGCTTCCACTAGTTCCTGTTCTCTCTATGGTTTGCAGAACCTGTTGTCCAAGGCCTGGCTGCTGCTTCTGTTGGCACTACTGACAGCTTCTTTTTTACTCTCAGAAAACATCCCCCTCTTTCACTCTTTAAAAATTTAATTTGTGTGGTTGTTTTAATTTGCAACATATTTGCCATTAAAAAATGCAAATAAAGCCAGGAACTCTGGGAGGCCGAGACAGGTGGATTGCCTGAGCTCACCTGTTCAAGACCAGCCTGAGCAATAGTAAGACCGTCTCTAAAAATAGCCAGGCAATTGTGGCGGGCGCCTGTAGTCCCAGCTACTTGGGAGGCTGAGGCAAGAGAATTACTTAAGCTCAAGAGTTTGAGGTTGCTGTGAACTCTCGGCACTCTACCGAGAGTGACATAGTGAGACTCTGTCTCAAAATAATAATAATAATAAAAAAATCCAAACAATATAGAAATGGAACACGTGAAAATGTCACCTGTTTCTCAGGACACTATCTTCCTTGTTAACCTCCTAATGCTCTTGCCAATCTCTCAGTGAGGTCTGACTTGATTCCTCCTCTGACTTCTGCCTTAGATCCCCTCGGGATAGTACTTAACACATGGAACCAGAAGACCACAGCTCACTGAATTTTTAGGCTGAAGGAAAAAGGATGTTACAGGGAGAGGAGTCAATGAAATAAAGCAGGAGAGAGAGAAGGGAGAGCCAGGAGTGAGTGGGAGGAGGGCTGTTGGCAGGGCCTGAGACAGGAATTAAATGTCCTGGTTTGATGACTTCCCCCAACCCTTTCCCTCAGTGAAAAATCTTTTGTCTTGGTCCTGGCTCTTGAGCTCTGTTAGGAGCTATGAGATCTAGAAGCTTCTTAGAGAGACTACTGATGAAGCACCATTCAGACTTAAAGACTCGTTGACATGCATGCACTGTGGCCGCCTCTGCCCTTGGCTGTGAGCTTGGACCCATTCTAGAGGTCATACTTCCCCACATGGCCAGCAAAATGGGTGCACTCACTTCCTCTGGTCCTGATCAAACCATCAACACTGACTTCACAACAGTCTACCCAATGCCATATTTATCTGGATCTTTCAGAAAATATGTATCTTTGCTGCTCTTCTAGGACTTCCCTGACCATCTTGAGGCAGTTACTCGAGAAATGTGACTCCTGTTTTAAATCATGAGTCTCACAGGCTTCATGACTTCTTGAAACCTGCCTTAAGATTTTGTTGATGTTAAAGTAAGACTATATAGAAATGTGGGGAAATGTTTATAATCCAATTTTGTCTTTTGTTGTTGGTGGTGGTTTTTGTTTGTTTTGAGATGGAGTCTCACTATGTTGCCCTGGGTACAGTGCCCTGGTATCACAGCTCACAGCAACCTCAAACTCTTGGGCTTAAGCGATTCTCTTGCCTCAGCCTCCCAAGTAACTGGGACTACAGGGGTCTGCCAGGCTATTTTGATGTAGTTGTTGTTGCAGTTGTCATTGTTGTTTAGTTGGCCCTGGTTGGTTTGGAACCCGCCAGCCTCCGTACAAGTGGCTGGCGCTGTAACCACTGTGCTACGGGCGCTGAGCGCCAATGTTTGTTTTTTTTTTTAAGTAGTAAACAATATGTATATTTTCTCCCTAGTCACCAGGTAAAATTTTTTGTTGACATGGACAAGAAGAATGGGACATGCAAGATTGAGGAGTTATTGTCAGGTAGGATGCATTATTGGGCCTTTTTGTTTTCCTTTTAAAAATTTACTCTTTGTTTATCAAAGTCATTTAGCCGCAATGTTTCCCTATTCCAGTTCAACATTTAAAGTTCTGTTTCCAGTCTTGGCCAGGCATGCTTTGCCCAGCATTAGACTCTCTGCACTGGACTTTTACAAAATCCCAATTTTGTTGCTTTTCCCCTGGTGGCGGCCCACGGAGTCACCTCTCAGTCCTCCCATTTTGTCTGGACAACAGCTACAAGGTAGTACTGCTCTTTCGGTAAGTTTTCTCTGCTCTCTTCCCCAGTGCTTAGCATTTCCCTTCTGCTGACAGCTAGGTATAGAAGACCCATTGTGATGGGCTTGCTCTCATTTACTATCTCTGAATTGATTACTTTCCTGTAATCTGGGTCTGTGTCAACTTGTTTTTCTTCTCTCAGAGGTGAAATGAACCCAGGAACTTAGCTTATCATAGACAGGTCTTAGGTTCCCCCTAGAAACAAACAACGCTATAGTTTCAAGCACCGATAAACTTTGTAATTATGGACTATGATGTGCTTTCTGAACATTTCAAAAGAATTTTGCCAATTTTCACTGGGATTAAGTGACACCGTCCTGTCATAAAAATGGAGCGACCGAGGTATTTCCCTTTCCCCATTACCTCCACGGGAAATGGAATTTAAAGAGTGCCCAAGTCTCTGGGTGGTTCAGTTTCTGATTCTTTGAACATTTTGTAAGAACCCTAGTTCTATCTTGCCATTATTTCGACCACCTACAAAATGCTGGATAGTAGAAAAAATAGAGGTATGTAATATCAAAACCAAGTTTTACATATCTGTGTTAAAAACTGAGATGTCTGCATAAATAGTCCAGTTATAATCATTGTCAAGTGAGCCCCAATCCTTATTTCAAGTGGGATGGGCAGAAAGAAGTAACTCCATAGCTCAGATTTTGTTTACTGGGCTTGTGAGCTTGTTATGCAGCATCTCCTGGGGGAAGTGCCTCGAGTCTGCTGGCTGAGTGGCCTTGGCTGCCCACCTGCACTGCTGGCCACTGGATATACCTGAGCCCTTTCTAAGGCTCTGCAAAGAAGCCGGATCCACACTAGGGTTGGCCAGAGAGGCAACTCAACTCAACGGGTCTATCGGGAAGCTCACTGGCCTTCATCTCTCCACACTACAAAGCCAGCAATGTTAACTGCTCTGGTTCTCAGCCCTGCTGGGCCTAAACAAGACGGCCCAGCTCAGTGTGCAAACTCCAGGTGGGAGTCACACTGTGGGCTCCTAGCACCCTCTATCCAGGGGAGACAAATGTAAACTGAAATGCAAGCAACTGGGGGTTGCTTCCCAGTATTTTTTGAAAACACCTAAAATGAAGGGGTCAGTTCAGAAATTCCTGAAATTGTAGAGAATGAAAGTGTCCAAGCAAGAGGAAATTACCAGCCTATTCCAATGGTATGTGGCATCTCTGAGCACAAGAATACCTCCTGCCTCCAAAATTCCACTGGCATTTCCTGTGGCAAAGTGATTCTAAGCCTACTTGCTTAGAAGGTATCTTCTTAACTTCAGCAGTACGACTAGGTTTGTTATGGCCAAAGTTACAATCTGCAAGAGAGCAATGTGTGGAATTATGGGGGAAAGCAATATCTATACTTTTTCTTCCCTGATGGTTCATGGAAGTTGGTGCGGTTGCCCAAACCAGGGTTGGAACGTTGGGAGAAATTAGCTCCCCCTCTGTACGCCAGCCAGTCAGGACCTTTCACAGAAGACAATTACTGTTTACTCAGAGCTCATTGTGTGCCACCGTGCTGAGATGTTCACACATCTGGCTTATTAGATTTATTCCTGCCTGTCTTCCTTTGGTGGCATACTTACTCCTCATCCCTTTAACCAGGAGGAAACTGAGACTCTGATGGGTTAAGTGATTTGTCCAGAGTCACACAGGGCAATGAGTGGTAGTGTTGAGTTTCAAAACCCAAGTTCACGCAATGCCAAAGTTCTTTCTCTATAGCATTCTGCCTACTTGACTGGGTAGAAGTTATCAGATTTGGTATCACTTGATGTTGGCACTTGTGAGCTTATTGGAATGTGGCATGTGAGTGCAAAGACAGGGCTAAGAGGGGACAGTGCTTCAGACTGAGAACAAGAAGAACAGGATATGGACCAAACACCTGAGGTTAGAGGTGAGTAGATCCAACCAGCAGATGTGAAAAGAGAGATGGTTGTGAAGAGCCTTAAGCTAATATAGTCTAATGACATTGCCTCAGTGTCCTGATGTCAGGTAACCATGGTGTTCCAGGTAATTCCCCTAGAAAGAAGAAAGAAGTAAAACTATTGCACTAAGGTTTACTTCTCTCCCTCTCTCTCTCTCTCTATGTGTGTGTGTGTGTGTGTGCGCGTGTGCAGGCTGGAGTGCAGTGCATCATCATAGCTCACTTCAGCCTCCAACTCCTGGACTCAAGCAATCCCACTGCTTCAGCCTCCAGAGTAGCTGAGACTACAAGTGTGCACCACCATGATTAGTTAATTTTTAAGTTTATTTAGACACAAGGTCTTGCTATTTCTTTTTCTTTCTTTTTTTTTGAGACACAGTCTCAATGTCTCACCCTTGGTAGAGTGCCATGGCTCATAGCTCACAGCAACCTCAAATTCTTGGGCTTAAGTAATTCTCTTGCCTCTGCCTCCTAAGTAGCTACGACTTTAGGGGCCGCCACAGTGCATATATATACTTTTTTTTTTTTTGTAGTTGTCACTGTAATTTAGCAGGTCCAGACTGGGTTTGAACCTGCCAGTCTCAGTGTAGGCTGGCACCCTAACCTCTGAGCTATAGGCATTGAGCCCAGATCTTGCTATGTCCTAAGTTGGTCTCCAACTCCTGGGCTCAAGCAATCCTCCTGCCTTGGCCTCCCAAATGCTAGGATTAGAAGTACAAGCCACTTAGGCCAGCCCATTTCTTAGATTAGTAACCAAGGCTGGGATCAGACACACTTCCTCTCTTGTTTCAAGCACACTCTTAGGAGTGGTATCTTATGTAGGGTAAGTGCTTTTTTTTTCCCCCCAAAGCACTTTCACATGTATGGCCTTATCCCTTTCCCAACCCTGTGTGCAGTTAGACATTCTTATTCTAACTTCTAGATCAGAAAACAGAGGCATGCATAGGGTTGCTAGGTGAGGTCCCAGGGCAGGTTCCTGGCAGAACCAGGAGTCTGGCATTCTTTCCTCTGTGCTTCACTGTCCTCCAGCTGATCCTGGGTTCATACCGAGGTTATGACTCCATGCCATTGCTGTGAAGGTGAAGAAGCAGATGTGAATTGAATTACAAACCTATATTTTCAAAGACTGGACATTTGTATCTGGGGCAATGGGTCCATGCAAGTGTTAGCCTATAGGTTCCCTCAGCCACTGTCTAGTCAAAGATGAGGCTTGGCCTTTTCCTTCCTTCCTCTCCTCCTCTCCCTTCACCCCTTTCCTTGGTCAAAGCAGAGCTCATTAATATGACAAGGACCTATGTGGTAGGGGTCACATTCTCCTCCTTTGCTGGAGAAACATGTCAGTTAAAGCTCTGAGTCTCCTTTTGCCAGATGCCTTCTGCACTGATCAGAGTGCAGGGTCCCTCAGTCATCCCATGGGGCTTGGAGAGGAAGACAGAGCCATGCCCTCTGCTGAGAATTATTTGATTGCCAGAACTGGCACAGTGTGCCTGTGATCAACAAATAAAGGATCACAGCATCTAGAAAACTAGAAAATCCACATCTCAGAGGAAGCAGTAATAAAAAGTCTCCATCTGGATGGTGCTTGTGGCTCAAAGGAGTAGGGCACTGGCCCTATATGCTGGAGGTGGCGGGTTCAAATCCAGCCCCGGCCAAAACCCACCAAAAAAAAAAAGTCCCCATCTGAAGCTTTTGTACAACAGCCATGGAAAGAGGCTGCCTGGGCCTTTTCAGAATCATCTGGGTTCTTTTTTTTTTTTTTGGCCAGGGCTCGGTTTGAACCTGCCACCTCTGGCATATGGGGCCGGCGCCCTACTCATTGAGCCACAGGCACCGCCCTCATCTGGGTTCTTTATGAACTTGGGCTAGGAAAAGATTTAACTTCTCCATACCTCAGATTCCTCATCTCTAAAATGGCAAGCTTAACACTATCCCTACAGGTTGTTGAAGAATCAATTGCCTGGCAAACAGAAGGTGCTCGATAAACATTAGTTTTTCTCCCAGTAGTCTTTTTTTTTAGATATATATAAACGTGTATTCCCAACTGAGTGACACTGTTTGAAGAGTCCATTCTTATGAAATAAAATGCCCTGTGGCTAACGCCTGTAATCCCAACACTCTGGGAGGCTGAGGTGGGCAGATCGTCTGAGCTAGAGTGAGACCCTGCCTCTAAAAATAGCCAGGTGTTGTGGCAGGTGCCTATAATCCCAGCTACTCAGGAGACTAAGGCAAGAGGATTGCTTGAGCCCAGGAGTCTGAGGTTGCTGTGAGCTCTGATGCCACAGCACTCTATGGGGAGGCAACAAAAATGAGACTCTGTCTCAAAAAAATAAGAAATTAAAAAAAAATAAAAGAAATTAAATTCCCTATACCTTAACCTTTATGCCAGAAAGGTGAAGGATTAGCTATGTTAGGGCAAATACTACCAAATGGCACCAGGTTTGGGAAAGAGGAACCTGGTGTGAGCTGTGCATTTCGAAGGCTTTAAGAAGTCATAGACTGTCACACCCACACTGATGATGTCTTCCCTCACCGCCCCAGGGCAAGAATGGGCTCCTTCTCATTATATATCAACCTTCCATTGCACTTACTATGATTGTAATTCTATGGTTATTCATGAAATTGTTTTATGTTTGTGTACTCTCCAAAAGCCTAGCACAGTGCCTGGCACATAGAAGATGAATGAATGAATGGACAAAAACATTTCCCCTTGCCTTATCTCTGCCCAGCCATAAATCAGTTCTCTTGTGATCCAAGAGCTGGGATCACCACTTTCACTTTACAGAAGGACGCTTGTACCATTGTCAAGGTCATCCAGTGAGTAAGTGGTAGAGCAGGCACTTCAGCTCAGATTTCCTGATACCAAATCCAGTTCTTTCCTGCCCTTTGACTCAGCAGCCTCACCCTCATGTCTATCCAGATGGTAATATTCCAGAGGAGCCCTGTTCCCTGGAGCCTCTGTCTGCGTGTGTAATTTGGTGGCCAGTTGCCACATTTAGAGGGTAGAAGACCCACTTTCCACCCTAACTCACTGAGTAAGGGATATTTACTGGCTGACGACAGTCCTGTCTGATGATGGCACAGCAAGCCCTTACATATTAATCCACATAAGACGCAGGAAGCAAGGAGAGCATTACCAGATTTGAGGACTCTGTTGTATGTTGGGGGGACCTTTGACAGTCCATGTGAATACTTTTGGTCATTCCATCCACTTATATATATTTTTAACTCTCTGATTCCCTAACATTGATGATGAGAATAATAATAAATTCACTCCAAGTACTTAAAGCAATTGGTTCTCAGTTTACATTCTCAGTTCCCTTTTAATTGCTATCCAGTCTTTACTCATTAACTAGGTTTCTGCTGTAGACATGCTGTAACCATCTCAGCTCTCTTCTTGCCCTCTGTGGAACCAGTTCACAATCTAGCCTTAGTGGTCTATTAAGTCCATCTTGCTACACTTAGAGGTATATGTTTAATATGAAATTGAACTTAATGTTTAGATAAGACCCAATGAGAAAACAACTGGAGTGGGAGTAACAAAATGTGTGTGCATGGCCCAGTCTTTCAGTAGTTGTGAGATGAAGGGCAAGTGATTTCACCTGTATGGGTTTAGTCCCTGCGTCTTTGAACCTGCAGTGATTCTTCCCCAAGCTCTTGCATTACCAAGTTAGTCCATTTCATCTTGTAAACAGACTGCTCTTGATGACAAGTCAGAACAAGAGCAACACTCTTTCACTACACCAGAGCTCACTCAAGGCTCTTTATCAGGCAGAAAAGGTCATTCTTAAGCCTACTGTGGTCTGGAAGTGCTTGTAACAAGATTGCTTTTATAATAACTTCCTTAAGGAGACAAAATCCTCTATTAACCCACTCGATAGCTGAGCTGATAGAGATAAAACAGTAACACCCCTTGAAACCTGGGGGGGCACTCACTTCCTGGTGGATCTCAGTAGAGAAATTGCTCCATCCCTCCAAACCCTCCAAAACCACCATGGACACATGGCTTCATTGCTCATGAAGGCCAGCCTGAGAGTCTTCTTAGGCTGAGAGTCAGCACAGATGTGAGATCAATGAGGCCAAAAGAGGAAGGCATGATGGGCCAGGTCACCAACGCAGGAGTCAAGAAGCAGGGCTGAGGCGGGCACCCTTCAACAGCCCACGTGGTCTAAGCAATGTGTGCAGGCAGCAGGGGGTGGGGTCTGGAGCAATGCAGAGAGACTCAGAGGGTGAGTCGGAAGCAAAGACCTTCCAGTGGGAATAATGAGTGGCAGCAACAGAGGGGGATAATTTAGGGAATATCATGGACACCAGGTTAATATGGTGTTTGACAGAAGAACGACCCATAAGCTCAAAAAAAAAAAAAAAGGTCAGATCCACATGTCTATATAACCACATATGTGTATGCACATATATGAGAAAAGTGGACAGAAATGAGCACTAAATAGGTGATGGTAACATGCACGGGAAATGCACAATGCCCAGTGTAGCATGTAGGGCAGCAGGAGGACGTGATTCCTTTCCCCACCCATGATAAGGGTCACGGCCAACGCTCAAATAAAAAAAGACAGGTTAACAAGAGATAGGCGTAACAAATTTACTTAAAGATTTATATGACACAGGAGCCCTCGGAAATGAAGACCCAAAGACCCAGGGAAAACTGTCTTTTTTTATGTTTAGTTCAGGAAGAATGGACAGCCATGTAGAAATGCAATTGGGCAAAGGGCGTTGGGTGTTATCTAACGGTAATAGAAGGGGGTCCAGCAAGGCCTGTGTGCTCAGATTCTCCAGGGCCTCTCTGGACAGCAATCCTTCTTCCCAGACAGGAGGCAGGACTCCTCTGGAAAGAGGGTCTTCAAGGGAGAAGGGCGAGGCTCGGCGCCTGTGGCTCAATGAGCTAAGGCGCCAGCCACGTACACCTGAGCTGGCGGGTTCGAATCCAGCCCCCGGGCCGCCAAACAACAATGACGGCTGCAACCAAAAAATGGCCGGGCGTTGTGGCGGGCGCCTGTAGTCCCAGTTACTTGGGAGGCGGAGGCAGGAGACTCGCTTGAGCCCAGGAATTGGAGGTTGCTGTGAGCAGTGATGCCAGGGCACTCTATCCAGGGTGACAGCTTGAGGCTCTGTCTCAAAAAAAAAAAAAAAAAAGGGAGAAGGGCGAGAATGACCTTGCCAGGTTTTATGGTCTTCCTTAGGGGGAGAGGATTCTAGTTTCTGTGACCCGCCTTGGGGAAGAGGAATTCTGGTTTCTATGTGGGAGTAGGATACAGGAGGATGGGGGAAGGCCAGAGAGTCCTTTCCAGGGTCCTTCAGTTCAAAGCACTCGGCACACCAAGGTGCTGTACTTTGGGTGTTGTATTCTGAGCCTAGAAAAAGTGCCTGACACACGTTAGGTGCTCAGTAAATAAGTAAGTCCCTCTCTCCTGCTACCACCCCAGAAGAGAGATTCTCCCCCAGCTTCCTAGTGAGGGTGGATTGACGTTATGAACTAGCACATCCTTGTCGACTATTAGGGCAAATCCTAATAAACTGTTCTCATGCACCCCGCTGAGCAGTTTTCCTATTCTCAATTTCTTTGCATCTAAGCTTGGAAAGTGAGAACCTAATCAGGAGGCAGGTGCGGCTCCCAGAAATTCCGAATTTGAATGCAGCACTAACCTAGTCGGGGCAGGCACATGATTGGTAATGAGGGAGGTTTTCGCCCATGTGGCATTGTCCTTGAGGGGTTCTGAGTAGGGTCAGGGAAGAACCAAAGCCGGCCACCGACGGGATCTCTAGACACACCCTCCCAATCCGGAGGAGGCAGGCGGCTCCCACGGAGACCAGGGTTCCCAGGTCCACTCCGGCCCTGAAGAGCACCAGGGGCCGCGGAGCGGGGCTCAGGTCCGGCTACAACTCACCTCGGAACCGGGGCGCCAGCCCTCCGGGAGGCAGGGCGATCTTCCCCCTGCACGATGACATCATGTGTTTGGGGCTGAGTCGCTGCATAAAAGCGGCCCGGGGGGGTGGAGTGGGGTGGGGGGGAGCCGGGAGTCCGAAGAGCGGACGTGCTTGTCCCAGCAGCGGCACGGGGCAGAGCGCACGCGGTCCCTGTGCGCGGCGGGCCAGCGAGAGGAGCGGAGCTGGCCACCGACATGCCCCGGAGCAGCCTGCACGGGGCCGCCGTCCTCCTGCTGCTGATCTTAAAGGAGCAGCCGTCCAGCCCGGCCTCACCGAACGGTAAAGTTTCTGCCTGCCTCTCTCCCAACAGTTCCCAGGCTCAGCCACACCTGGACAGAAGGATTTCCTGTGAGGCTCTTTGATGTTAAAGGCAAGTCATTACCGGAGGAGCAGGGACAGCGTGGTGCCAAGGAGCACTTTGGAAGAGCTCTTTTAGACAGGATATTTCAGGGCTGGGTTTCAGGGCTGGGGCGGGAAGATTCTTGTCTTTTCTTTCTAATGGGTTTTAGCTCCGAGAGGGGATGTTACGCTGTGTGTTCACTGAGCACCCCCAGTTCTGGAGATGTAGCTTGGGAACTTGCTAACTAGAGAGGAGAAAGGAAATCAAGATTCAAAATACTGCATAGGTGAAAATTAAAATATTGATGCAGGTTCAAATAGCAGGGAACTGACTGTGGCGTTCTGAGTGGTGTGAGCACAGGGAAGGGATTGCGTTCCCCTGTGCAGAGCCCTCAGTGGTAGGTGCTTTTCTTCCAACCAGAGACTCTCGTCTTACCTCCAAGTCAGAGGGGTGGTGCACCTCATCCTTAATCGTTTTTCTCCAGGCCTCTCTGCTATCCTGAATGTACTGTGCACACACACACACACCTTATTTCTGATTGTAATTAGGACACTTAACTCTGAAGAGTTAACTCTGAAGGCTGAGGGTGCCGACTGGGTTGGTAGGAGGAGATGGTGCCCCAAGACCTGAACTATGGGATGGGGTCAGGCCAGTGACTTACTGTGAGCAGCAAAGTCTGGTCAATTCATCTTTTAGAACCAAGCTTTTGTCTGTCTCTCCCACAGCTGGGTGAGCACTTTTCCAGGGGAGCAGTAGGCGGTGATTTTTGTGAGGGCTGCCTGAATAACCGATCATGGGCTGCCACTCTTGACAGAGTTTGCTCCATGTTGTAGAGACATTCTCGTGGGGGCTACTGTTCCTGGAGCCAGGTGGGGTTGAAACATTTCTATTAGTAGGAAGACCAAAAGTGGTTATAATGGCTGAAAATTGATTCTCCCTGGCTAGGCAGTGATGGTGAGAAACCATTCCTGCTCTGTACTAACAGCTCTGAGCCTCCTCTCCTGGAGGTCACCGTGCCCATGGGGAAGGGCCGGGAGCCAGGTTGGGAGGCGCTGTGGATTGCTCTTAATTAAATCTAGTCTCCTGGCTGGCATGGTGTGCTTGATGTTATCTCTCTCGGCTGGGGAGAGAACCGAAGGCAGGTAGAAGAAAGGATTACATAAAAGTAGAAATTAATTTTTAAACTACAAACTCTGACATGTGTTCCCCTCTCAGGAAAGATGCTGAGACAGAAAGAAAGACTACCGAGACAGAAGTTTCACTGAAATCTCTTTAGTCCTAAGCACTCCAAGGCAAAAGGGATAAAACAGCCATTTGTTGGCCCCTTTTCCAAAAGCTGGGTCCTCCCCTCACTCTGGACAGCGTCCTCCTTCCTCTGTGGTCTGCTATCCTTCTCCCCCTCTGTCCTTCCCAGCCCTCCAGGACCCCCCCAGCCCCCTCTCCCTTCTCCTCTTACCTGTTCCCAGTTCTCCAAGTTTCGTGAAGGAAGCTTACAATCCCCATTTTCATCCTTTCTGGGTAGCCAGCCTGCCTGCTCCTAGATTCTCAGAACACAGTTTTTATTCTTTTATTTCTCATATAGATTTTTTGGGCATTTTAATTGCCCCAGGGGACAAGGTCAAAGCAAAAATCACTGAAGTGTAGAATGCCAGTATTAACCCAAGGTTGAGAGGGGTTAAGCTGAAGAATGAGGTCAAAGTGTGGTCTGTCTTCTGTTTAGATCATTTAAACTTCTAGAAGTTGGCAGTGGAGGATGTTCAAGAAAAAATGTCTGAGGTTGGGGAGGGAGGGCACATAATAAGGTGAAGTTGAGCGTCTTCTGGAGAAAAAAACCTTTGAACTCTTAGGTGGCTGTTCTAGGGTGTGTTATAGTGAATTCTGTGGAGCCTTCTTTGCCCAAACCTGGTGTGGAGAACCGGGCCATCTTGGGCTGCTCAGATGATGGTTACTGATGGAAGGTTCTAGCACCCGGGACAGGTATCTTGATGAATACCATTTCCCTAGGGCATCTTCCCTTTCCAGTGCCCACTGGGTCTGCAGGTTCTACAGATGTCTGGCTGAGCCCCCCTAATCTCCCAGATGGAACAGATGACCTTATTTGGGAAGGGGACTGTTCCTCTCCACTAGGGTCCTGTTCCACTCAGGAAGCCACGGAGGCTGCTGTCTCACCTGCCCGGTGGGATCAGTTTAATCCTGTTAAGACTTCTTACACGTGGAGGCAGGGAACCAGGAGGTGCCATCCTGAATAAAGCAGACACACTTGTGTGTCCATGGACACACACACACACACACACACACTCAGAGAGTCTTCCTGAGGTCAGATTTGAGCTGACAGTGCCCCAGGGTGAGCCCTGATGAACTCCCTTGACTCACCACCCTCATCTTCATTTTGCAATGCTGCCTCTCCCCAGACCTCCAGCTCCTGAGCCCCTCCAGACTTTGCCATTCATACCCAAAGCACCAAGTCTGGAGAACCAAGTTGGCTTGCTCAGAAAAAGGAGGGCAGGAAAGGCTGCTCTGGATGCTGCTACTAGGGGAAGTATCTTTAGCAAGCTTTGGAGAGGATCCAGAAGAAGTAAGGCAGGAAGGCTATGATTTGAATGGGAGCAGGTGTAATGAAAACTGCTGGCCAGGGCAGTCATGCTCAGACGCAGCAGATGCTTTTCTGGTGGCCTCCAGGATCCCAGTCTGTTCCTCCCCAGGGGAAAAGTGAGAATGAACTCTCCTGTCACTTGTGGCATTTTATACGCTGGACCTCCAAGGGCTCTGCCCTGCTAAGTGGCAATAATTTTCTTCTGTCTCTGAATCCATCTTTGTATTTTAATAGTGGATCTATCACAAACAAAAACAAAAACACTGAAAGAAAGTGTCCAGAAAAGAAGTTTGATATCTTTTATTGCTTGTTCCTAAGGCGATGCTTCATTTCTTTTCACTAGTATTTCAGCTAAGAAGCTAGTACGAAACTTGGGGGTCACTTATATAAGTTTGGTTTCTCCATGGCTCTGCAATGTCTTCATACAATAGGTAATTCAGGGGACGTTAATCTTAGAACTATTCACTCCTGTAGGGTCCGTAGCAGATTTCATGGGCTCTGTGTACCTTTTGAAATTAATGATACATGGCATACTGTGTGTCAAAGCTGATGGGCATTTTTAAGGAGAAAAGACTTACAGTACTCATCAGATACTCTGGGGCAGTGGTTCTCAACCTTCCTACTGCCGCGACCCTTTCATACAGTTCCTCATGTTGTGGTGACCGCTAACCATAAAATTATTTTCGTTGCTACTTCATAACTGTAATTTTGTTACTGTTATGAATCGTAATGTAAATATCTGATATGCAGGATGGTCTTAGGTGACCCCTGTGAAAGGGTTGTTCGACTCCCAAAGGGGTCGAGACCCACAGGTTGAGAACCGCTGATCTAGGGGGTCTGGATTTCCCCACCCCACTACTCTAAAAATTAAGGAGACTCAACAATGCCCTAAGTTCATAGAAATAATGGCAAATTAATGGCCAACGTGGAGAGACTTTGAGATATTGTGAAGGTCACTTCACCTTCCCTTTCATTTCCTCACCTTTAAAAGGAGGAGATGGGCTGTGGGTGTGTAAAAGAGACCTACATCCTTCTCTTACAGGATGGGAGGTCAATAAATAATGCCTAAGCCTAAATAACTAAGAGGGAACGACATAAGCATGTTTTCTATCACACCATGAGAGGATCATAGGTGACATTTTTTTTTTTTTTGTAGAGACAGAGTCTCACTTTATTGCCCTAGGTAGAGTGCTATGGCATCACACAGCTCGCAGCAACCTCCAACTCCTGTGCTTAGGTGATTCTCTTGCCTCAGCCTCTCAAGTAGCTGGGACTACAGTCACCTGCCACAGCACCCGGCTAGTTTTCTGTTTTGCAGTTTGGCCAAGGCCTGGTTTAAACCCACCACCTTCGGTATATGGGGCTGGCACCCTACTCGATGAGCCACAGGCATTGCCCCATAGGTGAATATTTTGAAGAACATTAATTTAAGCCAGGCGTGGTGGCTCATGCCTGTAATCCTAGCACTCTGGGAGACCAAGGCAGGTGGATTGCCTGAGCTCATGGCTTGGAGACCAACCTTAGCCAGAGCAAGACCCTGTCTCTAAAAATAGCTGGGCATTGTGGCGGGCGCCTGTAATCTCAGCTACTTGGGAGGCTGAGGCAAGAGAATCGCTTGAGCCCAAGAGTTTGAGGTTGCTGTGAGCTATGATGCCACAGCACTCTACTGAGGGCAACAAAGTAAGACTCTGTCTCAAAAAAAAAAAAAGAAGAAGAAAAGATTATTAATTAAATTATTTTCAAAAGAAATTCAAAGCACAGTAAATTATTTTTTTACTTTTTTTTTTTTTTTTGATCACCATAATTTAAGTGTGCCCTGGAAGTTTAACTATAGCTTCAAGTGTAAGGTGAGACAAAAAAGATTGAAAAACACTGTTTTATGTTGATACAGAGATAATAATACCAAAAGAATCACTTAAAAAGACTCAAGGTAGTTGCCCTAAGGAGCAGTAAATAATTAAGGAGTGTCAGGGGATTGATATTTTAGCTAAAAAGCCTTGTAGAACCATCTGACTCTTTACCATGTGCAAGTATAATTTGATAAAAAGTACCAATGGCATTCAAAAATAAAACCAACATTAATTAAAAACACTGAGGCAAAGAAATGAAATGGATCAATAAAAAACATGAGATTAAACCAGCTTAAAAAAAAAAAAGAAACAACAAACTCCACTTTTAGCTTTTACAGCCACCATTGACTTAAGTCGAAATACCTAGTTGTGATAAGTGACCTGATTCTCATCAGTTATGTTTAATGTGAGCTAACTCCCAGGAGAGAAAGGGGATGTGAGAATCTTCCTTTTCTAGCTGTACCCTTGTGGGCCAGGAGCCATGGAGGCACCAGGAGGAGCAGGGAAGGACGGATGGTGGCACAGTTATACAGGCCCCTCATCAGAAGCACGTTGGATGTGTCCCCCAAAACACACAGGGATGCGCCTCATCTCAGGGCCTCAGTCTCCACGCAAAGATGAAGAGGAAGGTGGGCAGGCAGGTCACAAGAGCCCGGCTCTGCAGCGACTTTTGAGGAAAACCTGCTCGATTGAGGAACGAAGGATCTTCACGCATGAAGGGTGGGAAGTGGGAAGTGGTAGGTGACTTTTGACATATCTCTGGCAGGACTTCCCTACACTTTCCTACCCCCCCACTGGAATCCTAACTCAGAGGAGGGTGTCAGCTTCCTCAAAGAAAAACTTTTGCCCTGTTGAGATTGGTTTTCTCCTCTTTATGGACCAAATGTAAACTGTCCTCCAGGATTTGTTGCTAAGTGGGGAAAAGCAAGATGCAGAAGAGCTCTTCCAGCTGCCCACCGTTGTTCATGCGAGGAAAAGGGGAGGTGACATCAGTGCAGGTGTGTGTAGTCACATTGGGAAAGGGCTCCCTCCCGTCCGCTGCTAAACTAGTGTGAGACGGAAGCAGGGAGAGAGGTGAGAGGATGAGCTTCCAGCATATGTACTCTGATGACTTTTGGGTTTTGAGCCCCGAGAAATCATGGCCTGTTCAGACACTAAAGCTCGGCCTCTCTGAGGTGTCTGGGAGGCATCTGTGCAAGAAGCCTGCTCCAGATCCACGAGCTCTGGCGTGCACTGAGAAGCTGTGGTTCAGCCACAGACTCAGAGAAAGTTTCCATTTCTGTGCATCTACCTCCTTTTCAGTCTCATCCATTTCAATGTAACATCTGTAGCGTTTTCCCTAACTTGTTCAGTTCAGCAGTACTTATTCACTCTGTTTTGTTTTTTGCAGGATCCAAGTGGACCTATTTTGGTAAGTAGAGATTTCAAATCCTTTTTTTTTTTTTTAAAGGAGATAGGTGTATTTAATGAGAACCCCCAAAATGTTCTGCTCTGTGGAGGTTATTTTGGGGGGGTCAGAAGAGTAGGTCTTGTCTTGTTGAGCGAGGGAACAAAGGCAACTCCAGAGAGCTGGGTTTGCATTCTGCGCTTACCCAGGCAGGTGGCCCGCTCCATGCGCTCCAACTGTGAGTCACAAGGCTTCCAGATTCCTGCAAGGATTTCTGCCAAAGCCCCGGGTACCTCCAGGCTGCAAGGGCCTGGGACAGGAGAGAGCCTTTCTCCCTTTCAAGACATTTGTACCACAATAAACAAAGAATAAAGGGCTCTTTTCTGCAAGTTTGGCTCAGGCCCCAGAACTTAAGCTGTCAGCGTGTCTGGAATTAACTTCTTGTTGCCATGTTTGTAAGCAAGTGATGAAGAGGTGATGGTCAGCCCTTAGGGGGAAGACGGGTGATTGTCCTCAATGGAGAGCTTCAAGTGTGCACAGGGTTTCTGCAGAACTGGGTCAAGAACATGCTTAGCCACCCCTGCTGACCTACAAGATAAGCAGCTCAAAATGGGCTCAAGTGCAATGAGTTGGAAATGTGGTCATTGTCGGGAATGAGAATGGAAAGCCAGGCACCTGGGTCCTCTGGCAAGTATAGGAAGGTTAAATATCTTGAGAGTTACAGAAGATGCGTAAGATAGATTATTCCAGAAAGCAGGAGGACACAACTCACTTCCCAAGCACAGGAGGCATTTGAAGCAAGTCAGGGATGTGACCAAAGTTAACATCGTGGGACGTGTGGTGGTGACAGGCGGGGAAGTTGATTACTATGGTGGAAGCACGGTCTAGAGAGAGGTCTGACCTTCATTTGCAATAGTTGGCCTGTGGATGTTCCCTGAACTTGAAGGCATAGAAAAGTTGCTGAACTGACTGACCCATTATGTGCATGGCACATTGCTCAGGAGGAGGGTAATTAGAAGGGTAGGTGTGCTGGGAATTACAGCTCATAATTCACAGCACAACTGAGTAGGCAATAGTATCCGATAGTAGACAGATGGCTCCGTGCTCTGCTTGCTCAGAGGAGGATGAGAGCGCTAGGCCCAAATGGTCAGGGAAGGCCTCCTGGAGGAGGAGGGCATTCACCTGGGTCTTGAAAGATGGGAAGGATTCAGAGACGGAGCAGGAGGTGCTGTTGGCCAAGGTGAGATGGCATCCATGAGTCAAGGCCAGAGAGAGCCAGGTGGTATTTGAGCAAAGCTTGTGGAGGTTTTTACAGGAGAGGGCTGTGGGGTAAGGCAGGGAGTAAATCTGTGCTTCCAGAAGAGCCACAAGGTGGTAGGGGATAGGAGGGAGGCAGAAAGGTGTCGACCCTTGTAGACACCCCATTCTGTGACTTCACTTCCAGTTCCCAGTGACAGCAGTGAGGGAGGAAGGGCAAGGGACCGGACAAAAGAAGAAACAGAGTCAGGGCTGCAGGTCCCTTGGGCAGCTTCCTTGTGTGGGAGGAGACAGGCATGGGAAGAAAGTGGCCCTTGGGTCCTGGGCCTTACTCTGACCAATCTTCCGTAAGCCCTTGAACCCTCTGGGTCTCACATTCCCCATCTGCAACCTGGAGGAGGGGTCGTCTGGATGAGAGTTCCTCAAACTGTGGTGTGGGGTCCCCCACATCGGAATCACCTGGGATGCTTTCCAAACCAGATGTCCGGGCCTCAGCCTGTTCCTGGGAGAGGCAGGGAGCCTGAAAACCTTGTATTTTTAATGCATTCCTCCGGTGATTCTTATGCACCCTCTGTTAGGGGACCACTGACCATGTGGTTCCCAAGATCTGCCTGGCCCAGATTCAGAGACAACTTGCCCACTTGTCCACTGGCCTGTCGGGTGACTGGGAACATACCAGGTCTCAGCAGGGCTCTCTGCCTCTCTGTTACAGTCTTCCCTGGGGAGAACGAGATGGTCAAGGCAACAGAAAGACATTGTGTGAAGATGTGGGAGGATCTCAACTGCCACTTGGTCATGACATGGTCTTCCCTGAGGGAGGACTTCTCTGTGTAGCCATACTGACCAGTCAAGAAGCATTTCTTCCTGACCACGAGCTCTGACCACTAGCCCTCTGTCCCTCCCACCCTGCACATTTAGAGCAGCTCTTTGCTGAGGAAGCAGAGGGCAGAGTCTAATGGCGTGTGGACATGTGTGGGGTCAGCACAGAGGCAAATCTGGTTTTGCATTAGTGAAATGGGCACACGTGATGTGGAGTCAGGGGGAAGACAGAGGGAGGACAGCTAAGGGGGCAAACAGGTCCAGGCTGGCAGGCGGCACCTAGTTCAGAGTCACACAGGTAAACAGAGGGCCTGGCACAGGTGCTAGGAGAAGATGGTTTCCAAAAAGTAAGGGCTGCACCAAATGGGGCAAGTCCAGCCAAATGCCTCACGCTGGTTTTCCTGAGGTGCAGAAGTCAGCCTCTCTGCACGTAGACACTGCTGAGTCAGCCTGCTGCTGGGGCCTACCGCTGCCTGGCACACACGGGAGAACTTCTAGAAGTGCAAGGAAAGGGAATCGACCCCCCTGCCTCCATCACTGAGTCACCAGGCTGACCTCAGGGATGGCCCCCTGGAGAGAGAAGGACCATCTCATAGCTAAGATGGGGGCAGCCCTGCCCCTCCAGCTCCTCCAGCTCCTCCCAGCTGGCCGAAGCAGCAGCTGGGTATCTGCTGTGCTGAGAATCACAAGAGAGAGGATGGGGCTGCTGTGATGTGGGCCCTCCCTGCTGGAAATCCGTCCTAGTCACTCATGTGAGCTAAGGAGACTCTCCAGCCTGCTAAGGAAAATCTACGCTGCTAAAAATTAGTGTAGTGGGTGCACTGGAGGGTGGGTGGGAGACAGGAGTGACCAGAGGAAGGATGATGAGGTCTCTGATGTAAGTGCTGTGGACTGTTTGTGACTATTCATCAAGCTACTTATGGCACATACACTTTTCTGTATGTATATGATATTCAGTAAAAGAGTTAAAAATTCTAGGGTGGCACCTGTGACTCAGTGGGTAGGGCACTGGCCCTATATACCGAGGGTGGCGGATTCAAACCTGACCCCGGTCAAACTGCAACAAAAAAATAGCCGGGCATTGTGGCAGGGCCCGTAGTCCCAGCTAATCGGGAGGCTGAGGCAGGAGAATCGCCTAAACCCAGGAGTTGGAGGTTGCTGTGAGCTGTGTGATGCTGCGGCACTCTACCAAGGGCGATAAAGTGAGACTCTGTCTCTACAAAAAAAAAAAAGAGTTAAAAGTTCCAGCTATTTGGGAAAGTCATCCTTTATCCTGACAGTTTGGGGGTTTTTTTAGCCCTTCCCAAGAAAAACTAAAATAACTCCAGTGTGTTCAGAACAACAGAGCAACCAAAACGAGTGGCTGTGTTGGAACTAGACCCAACAACACATCACATGAGCAGAGGATGGGCGTGGAGCTCCCTCCCCGATGAGATCAGACATTAGTTTTTTGCTCCCTGGATGGGAACTAGTTCAGAAATAGACGGATACCACTGTGCTCGAGCTCTGGGGCAAGCAAGACAAACCTTAAAGGAGACAGGATGGCAGGGAGTGCCGAGCCCCCTCCTGGAGGGTTCACAGACCTCACCTCTCCCCAAGCCACAGTCCCACAGGGCATCATGAGATCAGCCTCTTCGCCCTGGTTCAGGGAACTCTGCAATGGTGGTGGCTTGGCCTAGAATGATGGGTGGCTGGACATGGCCACTGATGGGCAGCTCTCAGCTCTGATGCTTTGACAATAGACTGTCCATCTTTTAATGAATTCCCTTTGGAAATTAAGATGGGGCCCTCCATTAGGCAAACCTCATTCCCACATCCCTTAGGTCCTCTGGGCCTCCACCCGCCTTCTGTCCTGATCTGCTGGAATATTTTGTTGCTATGATGAACTTTTCCTGGGGCTCTGGACACCCTTTCCAGTGCCTTCCCAAACACTAAGAACTAGAAATGGAACACAGGGAAGGAGGGTAGGAGACAAACTCCGTACTTTCTGTTCTTTAGCAGTGATAAAGGCCCTGTATGACTCACCCCTGACTTGCAGGATAAAAGGCAGACTTTAGTTAGAGCTAACAGGAGAACGTGAAACGGCATTAGGGGCACATGCATGAAGAGGCGGGTGTAACCAAGGAGTTCTACGGTCTCATCAAAGGTGGATAGGGTTGGCCAACTTGGGACTTCTCTCTGCTCCCAGCGGCCATCCTGAGAATGAATAGCAGGTGAGAAGTACTCTTTTTTTTTTTTTTTGAGACAGAGTTTCAAGCTGTTGCCCTAGGTAGAGTGTTGTGGCGTCACAGCTCACAGCAATCTCAAACTCTTGGGCTTAAGCGATTCTCTTGCCTCAGCCTCCCAAGTAGCTGGGACTACAGGTGCCCGTCACAACACACAGCTATATTTTTTGGTTGCAGTTGTCATCGTTGTTCTAGCTGGTCCGGACCGGGTTTGAACCCGCCAACCTCGGTGTATGTGGCCAGCACCCTACCCACTGAGCTACTGGCACTGTTCGAGAAATACTCTTGGGAGAGTCAGAAAAGGCCTGACATGGTTTTCATATCAGGACACTGACTTTCCATCCCAGTGAGCCAAGGATTTCCCTTGAGGCTGGTAATTCAACCTCCTCTCATTTATTAAATCTGTGCTATTTAATCTTCTAGTTACTTCTAATTGAAGTTCTGACATCCAGAGTCTGTTTGGATCAGGTGTGGTCTGCCTACTCTTACTTATTTCTCATCTTTCCTGAGTTGCAGAATTGGGGTTTGTATGTGCCCGGGAGGATCTTGGCCTGGAGCTACCCAAATGCCTACATTTTACTGTTCACAGCTGAGGGAAAAGATAGGGCTAACTAACGCTAGTCAGTTCTAAAGGCAGGCAGGGAGATACGGCGGTGAGGCAGAAGACGAGGTGGCAGAAGTGGAAAGTGTACAGACCTCGGAGGAAATATCTGTTGGGCCACTCTGTGGCTGGCTGGCCTTAGAAAAGTAACTTAACGTCTCTGAGCCTCAGTTCTTCCCCAGTGGTTCTCAAATCTGGTCCCAGGATCAGCAGCGTCAGCATCACCTGGGGCTCCACGTGTGACTGTTAGAAACGCAAATTCTCAGCCCCATCCCAGGCCTACCTACTAATCAGGAACTCCTGGGGGCGGGCCCAGCAATCTGTTTGAACAAGTCCTCAGGAACTTCTGTTGCGCTTCAGTTTGAGAACCACTGCACTGCTTCACAGGGTTGTGGTGAGGATCCAATAAGGTGACAACTGGAATGAGGCTAACTTGGGACTGGCATATAATCGGCTCTCACAAAGCTAATCCTCATTTCTTTCCATTTACCTCACAGAGCTACAGGGCAGATTAAATTAGCTAATATGTGTGTGTGTGGGGGGGGGTGCCTTGTAAACTCTACAGCACCAAAGACATGAGATCCTATTACTGCTAGGAAAAGTTCTGCTTCACACTTTTCTGAATTGTGAGTTTTTATAGCTAGGAAATGCTCCTTTTATTTTCTAAATAACAAAGGGTATTTCCCTTTTGTAAAGGAAAGTGATTCAACACAGACTCCAAGGTCTTGTCCCAAGGGCCTCACAGGCCAAAAGGTTCTCTCTAGCCTTGTACTTCAGATCAAGGAGAAGTCAGATCTAATCTCTCTGGTGCTTTCCTGGCATCCAAGGACCACTTATCTGGCTCCATGGTCATGGCCACCTGCACCATGTGGTTGAAGTCTCCCGGAGAGCAGGCACAGCCTCTGTTTCCCTGCCAGCCTGTGGAGGCCGAGCCTTGGCATGGAGACCCGAGTCTGGTAGTGCTCTGAGCTATATATCCTGGCCTTGTGCAGGGCTTCTCCCCACTGGAGGCAGGAGTACTGCCGGCTGGCAGGAGAGGGCCCAGGAGGACCATTTACCCATGTTCAAAATTGACTTTCCTGCTCCCTGTTAGTCTCTAGGCCTAGGCATTCTGGAGGCAGGCACGGCCTCTTTTCCAGCCTATTAAAGCCCCTGGAAGCCCATCCCAGTACCAGGAGGGGAGGAGGAGCCACAGGCTTCCCATGACCCCACTCAGTAGAAAGCTTTAGAGCAGTGTTCTCAACCTGTGGGTCGTGACCCCTTTTTAACAGTGAAAATACATCCTGACTATCAGATATTTACATTATGATTCATAACAGTAGCAAAATTGGCAACGAAAATAATTTTATGGTTGGGGGTCACCACAACATGAGGAACTGTATTAAAGGGTCACGGCTTTAGGAGGCATTAGGAAGGTTGAAAACCACCACTTTAGAGTAAAAAGGCTGAATCCAAAGCAGGTGTGTGAAGGTGACTCCAGGTAGGAACTAGAAAGTCTGGTTTTCCATGAGGAAGAGAATAAATCAGAGAATTTCAGTAGGATCCCACAGTCACAGAGGGAGCAAAGGCCCTTTTCCCAGCCTGTTATTCTCATCCCCTGCAGGGCCAGCTCTGGGTCCAGAGGCCGTGCCACATGGCCAGGAAGGAGAGACAGCATCTGTTGCAGAGACCCATTTTTACTGGTTCTAAGATGCCCACTTTTCCCACATTTCGGCATCTCTGAAATTGCGATGTGTCTTATAATCAGTGGCATTGAGAAGCAACAGAATATGGTCGTTGCTCCACAAATGCTGAGAAGCACCATATTGGGTGCTAAGAACTCACTGAAGGGACTGAAGGAGTAATTCCCACAATTGGGAAAACAGAGGAGGGAAAAGGTATAAAAGTGATGGCTGGTATGCCCCCTGCTGACCTCACATACAGAAACAGTGTGGGATGACTTTCATATGAGATCTTGAACTATAGCTTTTCCTGACTTTCAGTCAATTTACAGTTCACATGTACTGCTTTGGTGATGTTGGGTCAGTATTACAAGTATTTATAAACAAAGTAATTTAGGCACTGTTTTTTAGTTTAATAAGTATTCCTTTAAGAATCAAGCTTTTCAATTACCTGACAAGCATTTGATTTATGCCAAACAGGAAGGAACAAATACTGGCTGCCACCTCCTTGTGTCCATAAAGGTTGACTCAGAACTGGTATAATGCTAAATAAAATGGTTCATTTAGCTCTTCTCTAGATGATTTTGCAATCATTAACTTGTGACTAGATCAGCTGCCTGACTTCTGAGTGAAATGGACGAAATCTGTCCAGCTCTCATAAAGATGCCTGTTGACAGAGGGCAAATGGTTCATGCTGTCTCCTCTGGGACACATGGCTCAGTCCTGATGAGAGCGAGATTTACTTATGGAAGGCCGCGATGATGCTGGCAAGTGGGACCAAGGTGGCACCTCCTTGGTGTTCCATTTGGGGGGCATTCCCTGAAAAACAGAAAAAAAGAGAAAAGGTGATTCTCAAGGTTGTGGAGCAGTTTTTCAGCGAGCCTGAGGCAGTCACGCAAATGGCTGTTTCCTCTTTTGGCTGCTTTGGAAGCAGGAAGCCCAGAGGCAAACTGATACTTCCAACTTGAATAAATTTCTATTCTTTTATGACCTGCACATCTAAAGAATCCCCTTTGGTGCTGCCCTTCCAGTTTGTGGATATTTTTCCCTGATTCTGAGCCAAAATGTTTTAACAAATAGATTTCTAGAATTTTTTATCTAAAAGAGAACTTCGAATAGCAGTACCCTACATTTCCACTACTCTTTTATGCTGCCCCTTCCCTTATCACCATGAGTACCATGCTTTAAACAGTTTGATCTTAGCAAATTAATATAGCAATGAAATAGTCAAAATTTTCCCACTTGTTATTAATGAAAGGCAGATGTAAAAATCAGACAATGTTTTTGAACTTGCCTGAGATAATCGGCTCACATTCATTCCACAAATATTTATTGAGTGAATACCAAGTGCCAGGTATTGGATTAAGGCAACGGACAAGAATGATGCCAAGAAAATGTTGAACAAGGCAGGGTCCCAGTTAGAGTGGCGCTGAGACTCGGGGGTGGCAGCAAGTAGTCAGGGTCTTGTAATACAGAGGAGAGGGACCTCACCCAGGGCTTGGGGAAGAGGATCAGAAGAGGCTTCTAGGGGGAGGTAATGTCCAAGCAGAGACGCATAAGAGCTAGCTGGGCAAAGAGCAGGGCACGAAAGAGCATTTGGGACAAAAGGACATCCTTGGTAATAATCAGCTAGGAAGCTGGTATGTTCTGGGATTACCAAGGACTTCGGTGAGGAGGGAAGGGGCTGGGAGCCAGACCTCCAAGAGCTGAGCCAGCCAGTAAGGAGCTGAGAACTCATTCTGGAGGCAGCACAGAACCTCTGGACATTCTAAGTAGAAAAGCCACACGTTCAGATTAGCATTTTAGAATGCTACCTGCAAGGTGGAGAGTGGATTGAGTGTAAAAGACAGGAGGAAGGAAGAACAGAGGGATGGAGGGGAAGTGGAGGGGAATCTGACCCAAGGGAGGGGTGACGGGGGTCCTGACCTTTTAATTCATCCAGAAATGCAGACGCCTAACATTGCCGTTGGCTAGTGTGGCCTGATTGTGGGTGAGTGCCCGTCTACGCTTTGCTTCACAAAACATTCACATAGGCCCCCAAACCACCATCATTGCCTAGTGGGCCCTGATGGGTGGGGAGGGGAGGCTGATGTGGCCAAGCGATTAGCCAGTCCTGCCCCTGTTTACAAATGAGGCCAGGAAAACTCAAGAGTTGTCAAATGGCCTGAAAGAGTCTGACAGCAGAGCAAGAAGTTGGGTCTCCAGGTTCCCACCTGATGTTCTTTCCAGATCATTTGGCAGTTGCTTATTTTATACCAAAGATTGTGTGCCCTGCACCGCACAGTGTGCTATTGAGGAAATGCAGGGATTTTTTAAAAAAGTAAATAATGTAGATTTGCCAGACACAGATTGCTCCAAATTAACTTGCTGTTCTTCCTCTCATCTGGATAAAAGGCTTAGCGGTTAAAGAAAACATAGTAGACTTAATGCTGTGGACACAGACAAATATTTGATATGGTTGTTGTGACATGCTCGTGGGAAATGTGGATCAAAGGCCAGTGTGGTTGCTAGGAAACAAAGAAAAAGTGGAATCCAGTCATCGATGCTGTTGGCAGCGCAAGGCTAGGAGGATGTCAGGGCTCCTCTGGGGACGATCTGGGAATACCTCTTAAGAAGAGGGGGGACAACTGAAGCAGCGTGCTGATTAGAATTGGAAAGAACCACATTGGAAAGGAGAACGTGGAGGAGAGAACAAATATGAATGAAGCAGCACTCCAAGAGAGTGTGCCAAGGTGGGCAGGCCTGGCCTGCGGGGACAGGACGGGGGACAGTGAGCAAACACTGGGAGAGCCCCGGCCGCAGAGACGGCTGGCAGGGGCGCACTCGCACGCCCACGTCTGTACGCATCTGTGCATCTTCGTTCTCAGAGGCGTTCATGCCCACGTGCACTCACACCTCCACCTCCCATCCAGTTCACTCGGAGCGAGCCGCCCTGCTGCTTTCCGAGGCTCTTACAGCTCACAGCGTGGGGCTGCGCTGAGGTGGACTCTTACAGCAGCCCCTCTCAGCAGTCCCCTGAGAGTCTCCCGCTCTTGATAAACCTCTTGCAGAGTGCTCACTTGTCCATCGGCAAGAGTGGGGGGAATGCTGCCATCAGACAGCAGGGCTGCGTGTGTGGGGATGTCTGGTCAGACAACGTGTTATGCTGGAGAAAGACTGAACTGCAGGAAGTGAATGCTTCCTTCCACGTAACTGCCCCATCAAGCATGGGTACTTCTTGGCTTAATAACCAATCTATTTGCTTGAAGGAAACTTCAAAGGCTAATTTGTCAGATTGTCACTGCCGAATTTTTCCCCACAATGCTGATGTTTGAGCTCCAGCCTGCTGCAGGAGGAGCAGGGTCTCTGGAGGAAACAAGAGGTGAACAGGGAGCCACGCTACTCTCAAGAAGGGAGGGCGTAACTTTCTAGGAGGAAGCAGTAACTGCGGTGTGCGGCCTCTCCACAGGCACACAGAGGCGCATAGCCCAGCCTGGAGAGGTGCCTGGGAGACTTTTGTTGATGAAGGGAGAAAGGATGGCTTTTTTTTTATAAGCTCTGAGAGTCAGGGAGGGCACTAGGGAGAAGGTGACACTTGATCTGGGATGCTAGGGTTTCAGAGGTGAAAGCAATCTGAAACAAGATGCCACATCACCTATGCATATCTTATTAGAAGTAAAAGGAGACACACGGGAACCCTAGATTTATTTTCAGTGAAGTGAAAGGGAGGACATGCTCTGAAAGGTTGGAAACCAGCCCCTAGGTGGAAAAATCCAGACTGTTTCGCACAGACGGGCCTGAGAACCAGCATGCGTGAGTCTACAGCGGAGTCCAGGTACCGCTCCTGCGCTATGTCGTCGATTCCTGGTGGCAGCTACTTGGGTATTGCCACTTCCATTCTGTAAGTGAAGTCCAGAGACGCTAAGAAACATGCCCAAGGTCACACAGTTGGTAGGTGGCAGAGCTGTGCTGGGCAGCTTGGTCAGGTGGCTCCCAAGCCCTTCCTACTGAAAAGAAACAGAAGTAGCCCGAATGGTCTTCAGATATGAGAAGAACCCTCAAAAATCAAGTTTTCTAACTCTAAGGGAAGATTTTAAATAACAGCCAGAGTGCTATCTTAGACATCAGATAGGACTTCAGAAAGGACTTCTTCATTGTAGAAGCTGTTCAGTGGAATACTGGGTTGACATCAGGTCAGAGTTCAGGGGCCAGCCTTCACTTTAGTTCAGCCTTCATCTGGGGAACTGTAGGAAGTTGCCAGTCTTTTATCAGATCCCCTCTTTGGGTTATTCACAGAGTCCCCAGGGAGTGTTTACAAAGTCACAGACCCTCCATTACAGCTTCTTACCTGCAGCTCTGGACCATGCACAGAGCTTGTCTGCTGATCACCTCTTGCCACCACCAGCCACTGCCCTGCCCAGGCTCCAGACTCCCCAAGAGCATGGAGAGGCTGCTGTAATGGAGAATGTGAATGGCTGTGATTCAGAGCTCAGCCTTGCTACTTACAGGCAGGGTGACTTCTGGCATATTAGTCAGTTACAAGACATATGCCCCAGTTACCTCACATATTAAATGAGAGTGTGGTCCCTGTGTCATAGGGTTGTTGCAGATTGAAGTCACTGATGCATGTAGGACATATAGGATGGGAATTGGTAAACTATGGCCTGTGGGCCAAATCCAGACCATTACCTGTCTTTTATAAGTGAAATTTCATTGGAACGCTTCTATGCGCATGTGTTTGTGTACTCTCTGTGGTCCCTTTTGCACAGTAACAGCAGAATTGGGTGGTAGTGACAGAGACTATATACATATAGCCCAAGAGGCCTGAAAAATTTAGTGTCTTTGCAGAATAAGTTAGCAATCCCTGATATGGAACGATGCCTGGCATTAAATGGTAGCTTAGGAAAAAAAAAAACTTACCAGGTCTTGGAGTTTAACAAAATTTGATCGAAGTCCTGCAACATGAACAAGACAATTGCAACCTAAAGGGAGAATCCAGAACAGACACATTAGTTCAGAGCTCAGCCTTGCTACCTTCAGTACCCGCTTCTCCGATGGCAGGAGACAGTGCTGTCATGCTGTGGTCCTTGCCTTGCTCTGGAGGACTGAGGTCCCTCCTGCCTATGTTCTCCCTTCCCCTGGACCGGGCTCCTAGTCCTCTTGCTTACAACAGGATGACTGACCGTGAAAGCACCCCCTTCCTTCAAGGATGGTAGGGGCTGTCCTCTGCATTGCTTAATGTTCCCATTAGAGTTGTGACAATGTGGAATGTCTTCACATATTGCCCATGTCCACTGAGGGGCAAAATCATCCCATTTGAAAAAGCACTAGCTCAGTCTAAAATGACATCACACCTGGGGCAACAACAATCTCATGTAGGACAGCTTAAATTGTATTTAGGAAACAGTGTTCTCTGCAAGGGCACTGACCTGCTAAGTTTACATCCAGTGTGTGTCACTGGATCATTAGCAGAATACTGAGCAGCCCAGCCTGTGTCTATGAAACTAAGACGGTTTACCAGCATGCTGCCTCCCAGGCCACAGGGGGAGCCCCCACCAGAATGTGGAAAATGCTCGTGAATATTCTTGCCCCTGACCCACGCCAGCTTTCTAGCTTCATCAATTTTACATCCGACTCCACCTCAGGTGACAGGAAGATTCAGAGTTCAGCCTTGCTACTTTACAGGTAGGATGACTATTGGCAGCTTTTGTTTGTTTTTCATTTTTATTTATTTATTTATTTTTTGAGACAGAGTCTCAGTCTATTGCCCAGGTTAGAGTGCCATGGCATCAGCCTCGCTCATGACAACTTCAAACTCCTGGGTTCAAGCTATCCTCCTGCCTCAGCCTCCTGAGTAGGTGAGACTACAGGCACCTGCCATACCATCCGGCTAATTGTTTCTATGTTGGCAGCTTTAAAATAATAGTTTATTCATTGATTTGCTTATTTTTTTCAACCAGTCTGCGAGCACGTTGGCTCACAGCAGATGTGTGGACATGTGGACAGGTGACTACAGTGGAACAAATTAAGTGCTATGATAATGTGTGGTGGTGTGGGACAGAGGGGGACCCTAATTTGAAAAGCCTGGCTGAGAAGCTAACTCTTTTTTATTTTAAAAGTCATTTGTGCATAGATCATGAGTACATTTATGCCATTATGGGATTCATTGTGCTGATTATTTGTACAAATTGGAGTGCTAATATCCTACTAACCAACATAGCCTTCACCTCATTTACCCAATTACAGCTTTAAGACATTTGTGTTCTACACCTGATAGATCCAACTTGTCTTAGCAATATGCTCCATAGGTGTGGTACCCCTACTAACCCTCCCTCTATTGACCCACCCCCTTCCCTTCCCCTCATCATAGGCTGTAGTTGTGTTTCATTTTTCATATGCAAGTGTGAGCAATTATAAATTGCTTTCACAGTAGTACTGAGTACATTGGATATATATTTTTTCCATTCCTGAGATACTTTACTAAGAAGCTAACTCTTGAAAGACAAAGGAGCTAGCAGGACAAGGGTGGTGCCTGTAGCTCAGTGAGTAGGGCACCGGCCCCATATACCTGGCCCTGATCGAACTGCAACAAAAAATAGCTGGGCGTTGTGGTGGACACCTGTTGTCCCAGTTACTTGGGAGGCTGAGACGGGTGAATGACCTAGGCCCAGGAGCTGGAGGTTGCTGTGAGCCATGAAGCCATGGCCCTCTACCCAGGGCGACAAAGTGAGACTCTGTCTGTTAAAAAAAAAAAAAAAGAAAGAAAAGGAAAGTGTTTATTTATGTGCCTGGGTGGTGTCCTTTAGGGATAAAGGATAGCATCCCATCACAAGTGACAAAGGACCTCAAAATCAGGTGACAGCATGTGGTGCAGTTAGAGAATCAGATGGCAGCAGCCTAGTATTTGCATTGCGGTGCTGGGAGATAGTTTTCCCTGGGTCTCTCAAGTTTCCGCAGTGCTGTGAGCAGAGACACTGACAGCTTTTACTCCCACTCATTTTTCAAGAATGTTTATGTAGCAAACAGCCTTGGGTGATAGTGATAGTATCTTTGTCCCTCCAGGGCAAAGAGCAGATTTGTTTGCTGTCACTATAATAAAGATAACGTCTCCTTCAGGGGCAAATGTTTGGCAGATTTGTTAGTCGCCCTCCTTGAAAGATTAAAGTTTCCTAAACTTTGAGTTCCTCAGCCATGATGCTGATCCTGCTGGTGTCATCTGGCCCTCATTATGTCCTTCTGTGGAATTGGTGCTTGGGAAACTGGTAAGAGGGTCATTATGAAAGTTTCGAAATACACAAAAATCAAGAAACATAAAATCCACTTGAATGGAAACACAGGAAGCCCCCCCAGCAACACAAACAAGCAGATCAAGTTGAAGCTTACGTGGGTGACTAGAAAGAACACTGTCGGCTGTGTTTCTGGAAGTGAAATAATGGACCATACAACAATCTGTCTCAAAACCTTTGTAGGGACTTAAATGTTACTCTGGCAACTGTCATGAGTATTAAACTATCCTTTGTCCCTGATCCAGGAGTCTTGTGTTTTCTGTTAGTATCCATGAAACTATGGCAGACTAACTTGTTAGACTTATGGGATAAAATCTCCACCCCTCCACAGCTTTTGAAAGGTGGTTAGCGGGGAAAGCAAAGCCTGGAGAGGTGGAGGTGATGACAAAGGTCGTGTATGCTGTGCTACAGAGTTCAAGATTTGTCTGGAGGCCCAAGGAGCCACTTAAAAACTTTCAGCAGAGAGCAGTCTGATCTGGTGTGCATTAGTGTGGAGAGTAAAGGGCTGTAGGGTGAACTTGGATGAACAAAGCCAAAAAGCAATGGAGCTGTGGGTCTGAATAAGGGCTGTGCAGGGGGAAAAAAGACCGAGTTTAAGACAAACTTCACACCATCATTGATAGTATTTGTTCTGATCCAGGACTCAATCTTGATAACCTACTACATATATTTGTGGTATCTCTTTATTTTATTTTTTGAGACAGAGCCTCAAGCTATTGCCCTGGGTAGAGTGCTGTGGCATCCCAGCTCACAGCAACCTCCAATTCCTGGGTTTAAGCGATTCTCTTGCCTCAGCCTCCCAAGTAGCTGGGACTACAGGCGCCTGCCACAATGCCCAGCTGTGTTTTGGTTGTAGTTGTCATTGTTATTTGGCAGGCCCTGGCCGGATTCAAACCCACCAGCTCTGGTGTATGTGGCTGACGTCTTAGCTGCTTGAGCTACAGGCGCCGAGCCTGTGGTATCTCTTTAGATAGACCTTTCATGTACTTGACATTTCTGAAGCACATAGACCTTGTAGCTTTATAGCATTTACAGAGCGTCCCTCGGTTTGGGTTATTCTAGGGGTGTCTCCTGATGAGAATTAGAGTGTATGTTTTGGCGTGAATACCCAGAAGTAATGTTGTATTCTTCATGGTGCATCACATCAGGAGCCACATGACGTCTGTTGTCCTGTTATTGGTGACAATTTTGATCACATGGTTTGGTTAAGATGATGTCTGATAGGTTTCTTTATATTAATGTTGCCATTTCCCCTTTATAAATAATAAGCAGTTTGGAGGAAGATCTTTTGAGACTGGGTATATAAATTTGAATATTGATTACGTATTTGACAATGGTATTATTGTTAAATTTCCTGACTTTGGTAATTATATTGTGGTTATATTAGAAAGTATCCTTGTTCTCCAGAGATGCACATTGAAGTATTTAAGTATGACAGGCATGATGTTTGTAGCTTTCTCCCAAATAGTTTAGAAATAATAACAATATCATTACATGTAGAGAGAAAGAGGGAGAGAGAGAAGGCACAAGTGTGCAAAATATTACAGTGATTCTAGTGAAGTGATTACAGTGATTACAGTGAAGAGTATATGAGAATTCATTGTGCTATTGTTATAAATATTCTGTACATTTAAATTAGTTTTTGAGATAAACAAGTTTTTTTAAAAGCCACCTAAAGCTCGGCGCCTGTGACTCAAGCGGCTAAGGTGTCAGCCACATACACCTGAGCTGGCAGGTTGGAATCCAGCCTGGGCCCACCAAACAACAATGATGGGTGTAACCAAAAAATAGCCAGGCGTTGTGGTGGGCGCCTGTAGTCCCAGCTACTTGGGAGGCGGAGGCAGGAGATCGCTTGAGCCCAGGATTTGGAGGTTGCTGTGAGCTGTGATGCCATGGCATTCTACTCAGGGTGACAGCTTGAGGCTCTGTCTAAAAAAAAAAAAAAGCCACCTAAAAGGTAAAAAACTGTTAGGTCTCAGATGCCTGGAAGTGGGGGCTGAAGGAGAGGAAAGAGTCGATTGTGAGTCTCAGGTTTTTGGTGTGGGGGGAGATAGCAACACCTGAGAGAGAGAGCTTGGAAGGAGCTCTGCAGGGGGTGGGGGAAAAAGTTGGTGAGTTTGGTTACTTACAAAAAAATTATTGGTAGCTGGGCATCATGGCGGGCGCCTGTAGTCCCAGCTGCTTGGGAGCCTGAGGTGGGAGGATTGCTTGAGCCCAAGAGTTTGAGGTTCTCTCTACCCAGGGTGACAGAGTGAGACTCTGTTTCAAAATTTAAAAAATTATTTGTCTGCCTATCTGACTCCCTTCCAGCCATGTCTGATTTCAGGGTACATCCAGTGGGGGTGTCCAATAGGGCAAGTGGTGTGGGGCTCAGAGGAAATCTGAGCAGGGGGCAGAGCTGTTGTTGAAGCCCTGGGAGGAGATAGCATCATCCCAGGGAGGTGTATAAGGAGAAAGGGCCAAGGACAAGATCATGGGGACATCTGGCACTGAGGAGCAGCCATGGAGGGCTGAGAAGGGACAGGAAGAGAGGCGTCAGAAATGGGGGCAAGGGATGTAAGAAACGCGAGGGATACAGCTCTTGTGAGGACTCAGTGGATGCAGGTGTGGAAGTCAGGACACAGAGCAGCGAGGTCTTCACTGGGTTGTGAAGACTAGACCCGACCGCTCCTTGACACTTCTTTTAAAATGCCCAGCTGATAGTTAGTTCAAGGTCACATTCAATTTAGATATCCAGAGTTTCCCTGACTTCCTGTCTACACACCAAATCTAGTCATGACTTCTCACCCGCAGCCACACACTCTGAATGAGGATGGGCGCTGGGAAGGCAGTGGGGGGGAGGAGCCAGCAGGGTTGTAGCCGGAGACAGGTGAACCCACCGTGAAAGCACCTGTGACATTTCCAAGTCTCCAGCCTCTGCCCGCAGTGTTCATTCTCCCACTGGTTTCCTCTTAGAGCCAGGGAAATTCTACAGGCCTTTATGGTCATGATCATTTGAAATTTTCCCTTTTCACTCAGGAGCTTGTTACAAATAATAGCCTCATTGACCCCAGGCCCTCGCTTCCTGAAAACCATGCTGTATTTTCTGCCTCTTTCTTTCCTGCTGGCCGCCTGCTCCTTCTATCCACAGCTTATTTTCTAAAAGCCAAATGGGAGAGAAATACCATTGTTTTATTTCAGTCAATGACTATTTTACACAAGAGAATCCATAGCAATTTAACAGAGTCAAATATTTAAGCTACAATAAAATGCAATCCTACGAATGGATAGCCAAATAGTGGCATAGTCACAGATTGGGAATTTTTCAGTCCTACAAAAGAATGAAGTTCTGATCTGTGCTCCAACATGAGTGAACCTTGAAGAGGTGCCAACTGAAAGAAGCCCCACAGAAGATCGCGTATTGTGTGATGCTGTGTATGTGAACTAGGAATTACCCAGAAGAGACAGATCCTGCAAAGACAGAAAGTAGGTTCGTGGTTACCAGGGGCTGGGGGCGAGGGAGGGACAATGGGAAGTGACTTCTTAGGTATGGGGTTTCCCTTTGGGTGATGGAAATATTCTGGAACTAAACAGGGGTCATGCTTGCACAACATTGTGAATACACTAAATGTCTCTAACAGATTTTATAGTATGTGTATTTCACCACAATAAAAAATTAATTGGGGCGGCACCTGTGGTTCAAAGGAGTAGTGCACCGGCCCCATATACCGGAGGTGGTGGGTTCAAACCCAGCCCCGGGCAAAAACTGCAAAAAAAAAAAAATTAATTGAAAAAAAGCAACTTTGCTCTGACACCCAGAGAGCAAAAGGCTGCAACACTTCTCTACTTTGAATATTAAGATCACCTGGGCGGCTTTTAATTGGTCTCTTCTCAATTAAGAGAGCTCAGGGGCCAGGGACAAAGTTAGAAGTTCTCAGAGATTCCAGTGTTCTCGGCCATGGCTGAGAAATACTGCTCTAGCCCAGTGGCTCTCAAAGTGTGGCTGGCAGCCCAGCACATCAGTGTCGTCTGGGATCTTATTAGGATGGAGACTAGACGGGCACAGTGGCTCACAAACTGCAAACCCCGTGTTTTGGGAGGCCAAAGCGGGAGGATAGCTTGAAGCCAGAAGTTTGAGATCAGCCTGAACAACATAGTGAGACCCTGTTTCTACAAAAGAATAGAAAAATTAGTCAGGGGTGAGCCTATAGCTTCAGCTACTCGAGGATGGCTTGAGCCTGGGAATTCAAGGCTGCAGTGAGCTGTGATGACGCCACTGCACTCTAGCCCAGGAAATAGAGTGAGATCCTGACTCAAAAAAAAAAAAAAAAAGGTCTGGGGGCTCCATCCCAAAAGTACTGAATCAGAAACTCTGAGGGTGGGGCCTAGAAATCAGAGTTTTTAACAAGCCCTCCAGGAGATTCTGATGTGCAGTCAAGTCTGACGACCACTATTCTGAATCCAGACCAACTACAGAAAGTCAGTGTTTCAGCACCTGCCGTGAGTTTGTTTCTAAAGTGGGTGTTGTGCGCATATAAAGCCCTATCCCAGCTCTCCTTAAGCTTCTAGTGGGTTAGATTCTTGGAAAGGAAATTGTACATTCAGAGGAGATGAGCCTTTTTATGCTGAATAATGTTCTAGCGTATTGTCTATACCATGTATTGTTTATCCATTCATCTGTTGATAGACACGGGTCATTTTGGCTATTATAAATAATGCTGCCATGAACATGGGTCTGCAAATATTACGTAGTTCTCTGCATTCCTGCTCACGATTCTTTTTTTTTGAGATAGAGTCTCATTATGTTGCCCTCGGTAGAGTGCCATGGTGTCACAGCTCACAGCAACCTCAAACTCTTGGGCTGAAGCAGTTCTCTTGCCACAGCCTCCCAAGTAGCTGGGACTTACAGGCACCCACCACAACACCCTGGTATTTTTTTGTTTCACTTGTCATTGTTGTTTGGTTGGCCTGGGCCGGATTTGAACCCGCCAGCCTCGGTGCATGTGGCCAGTGCTGTAACCACTGTGGTACGGGCACTGAGCCCCTGCTTTTGATTCTTTTGGGTATAGACCTAGGAGTAGAATTGCTGGATCATATGATAATTCTGTGTTTACCTTTTTCAGAAACTATTTCCAACAATGATGCATATTTAGGATGATAAAAAAGTTCACTTGTGGGTGGCGCCTGTGGCTCGTTGAGTAGAGCGCTGGCCCCAAATACCGCGGGTGGCGGGTTCAAACCCGGCCCCAGCCAAACTCTAACAAAAAATAGCCAGGTGTTGGGGTGGTGCCTGTGGCTCAAAGGAGTAGGGTGCCAGCCCCATTTTCCAGAGATGGGGGGTTCAAACCCAGCCCTGGCCAAAAGCTGCAAAAAAAAAAAAAAAATAGCCAGATGTTGTGGCAGGCACCTGTAGTTCCAGCTATTTGGGAGGCTGAGGCAAGAGAATCGCCTAAGCCCAGGAGTTGGAGGTTGCTGTGAGCTGTGTGATGCCACGGCACTCTACCGAGGGTGAAACTCTGTCTCTAAAAAAAAAAAAAAAAGAAAAGAAAAAAGTTCACTTGTACTGTATATATAGAGAGTGCCTATACATATATATACACTTTAATAAAGTAAAAAGCTATTAAAATTATGATACTCAATTACGTATCAATAATAAAAGATGAATACAAGTCACATTGAGCACCTCTTGTAATCGCAGAAGTCAAACATGACTTGAGTATTACAAATTTAATACAGTTTTTCCTTTCTTAAAATGTGTATACATTTTTTGGCACTCTGTATTTTATTACAGTTTACAAAAGATTAAGTAAATGACATGAACCACGAAAATAGGGTTGGAAGAGAAAGTTGTGTTTCTGATAGTTAATGCTGAATGAAAATCGCATCAAGCACCGTATTTAATTATGTAAATGTTACCCATGTAACTGCTTTAAAAAGATGACTCTGCGGTCCTTTCTATTCAGAGGTGGCTGCTCCTTGCCTGGGTCTGGAGTTCCCTATTTTGAATGTCTTTTTTAAGGATAGAGCAGGATGTCTGGCAAGCCCTGTGGCTACAGGGCTTTGCTGCGGACTTAGCGTTTTCACATCTAGCAGGATTCTTTTGTCAAGGAGTTAAAGAAGATCCAAGAAAATAACATGTATTGCGCCCTGACAGGTGAGTCAGGCCTGGGGGTTAGGCTGTTAGCACCTTAGCAGCTTGTTTAACTTGTTAGTGGTTGGTTGGTTTTGCTTAGTCCTGGAATCTAGAAGCATTTGTTGAGCTGTCAGTGTGCCAGGGTGTGGGGAGGAGTCAATGGGACACAGATTGATAAGGCAAGGTGACAGTCCAGGGCACAGGTTCTCAGCCCTCAGCGAGCAGCAGCGTCACCTGGCTTCTTCAACGGCAGATGTCTCGCCTCAGCCTCCTGGGTAGCTGGGACTATAGGTGCCCACCACAACACCCAGCTATTTTTAGAGACAGGGTCTCCCTCTTGCTCAGGCTGGTCTAGAACTCTTGAGCTCAACCTGCCCACCTTGGCCCACCTGAGTGCTGGGATTACAGGCATGAGCCACTGGTTCTGGCCTTGAAAATCTGCATTTCTAACAAGTTCCTCCATGATGATGACAATGATGCTTGTCTAGGACCACACTTTGAGAACTACTGGGGTAGGAGGACATAAAATATTATTTTGATAAGGTGCTGCAAGGAAAGGGAAATGCAAAGGTCTCAATGGGAGCATAGAGGAAAGGGGAACCCTTCGTCCGCCCTAGGGGTGAGAGGGTGTTTCAGGGAGATGTGAAGCAGCTCAGCGTGTCTGCAGAATTCAGAGATCTCGGCACTGCTAGAATAAGAAGGGACCAGGCACAGAGAAGTCCAGAGACGTGGGCAGAGCTTATCCACAGTTACCCATTTATGTTTGGTAGCCTGGAAACCCCACCTTTCTCCCTATAAAAACCTTCCCTCCATGGCTTGGCGCCCGTAGCACAGTAGTTACGGCGCCAGCCACATGCACCAAGGCTGGCGGATTTGCGCCTGGCTGGGCCAGCTAAACAACATGACAACTACAGCGACAACAAAAATAGTTGGATGTTATGGCAGGCCCCTGTAGTCCCAGCTACTTGGGAGGCTGAGGCAAGAGAATCTTTTCAGCCCAAGAGTTGGAGGTTACTGTGAGCTCTGACGCCATGGCACTCTATCAAGGGTGACATAGTGAGACTCTGTCTCAGGAAAAAAAAAACAAACACCTTTCCTCCGGAAGGAACCTAACAGTGACCTTGACACTAGTGTGTAAATAACCATTGAGCCTTTCTGATCCACCTTGAGCTCCTGCCCAGCAATATTGGAGCAGTGTTATTGGCAGGGTGGAGGGGCAGGACTTCTGGGGGCTGGCAGAGAGCTGAGCAGGCAGGCCCAGCCTTATGGCTCACCCCTTCCCAGCTCTAACACTACTGGCCCCCAAGGGCACAGCCGGATGAGAAATAATGCCAGAAAAGGGTTTGTAGGGATTTTACCAACCCTCCTTCTCAAGCTGACCCAAACAAAAATTGAAATAATAAAAAGCTTGACATAAAGTGTATTAAAGTATCTTCATAAAACTTACCTTTTTATATTGGTCTATAATATAAAATTCTGGAGGGAAAGAGTGGGTCTACTATGACAACTTCAAACTTTATAAGTCATAGGTAACCCTAACCCTCTGGCCGTTGCTCACTGTCCTGGGCCCATCTCTGATTCATTGGTAAATTACCAAAGGAAATGTTTCGATGACATTTGATTCCTTGCCCTCTGTTTGTACATAATAAAATCATAAGACCTCATTGTCAATTATTAACCCATACCTCTGCTTGCCTCCTTTCCTTCTTGGGCAGGATCTTGGGCTTTATGCCTCTCCACTGACCGGGCAGGAAACAGGCAGAGTCCAGCAGATTGTGGCTTCTGCTTGGGGCAGGGGTGGGGGGGTCCAAACCTGGCCGATGTAGACACTGGTAACTCCATATTACTGACAGGCTGAACTTGCTGGATTTATACGAGGAGACATATATCTTCTTTTAATCAAGTTCAGAAGTCAACTGCAGGAGCTAGACAAGTATTTTAAATGTGGTTTTAAAATGCAGCTTTTATATCCACACACCATTCTGAGGATGTGGGGTTCTGAGATAGATTTACATAGGACATAAAAGATGGATTCTCCTCTGAATAGGGTCCTTGTGACTTAGCCGTGTTCTCTGTGGCTGTGGATACAGGACCAGTACTGATGATGACCCCAGAGAGAGGTGGAGAGCACCCCACTGGCAAGAAGACCTTTCTAGTTGATGGAGGGATGCCCATAAGGAAGTGTCAAATGATTCTCACTCAGCCTTGGCATAGAGGAGGGCCCAGTCCTGGTGAGGGGAAGCCAAACTGTGACCAGGTTCTTCCTCAGTCAATCACATACACCTAAAATACACTAGCTCCCTGCTGCAGCAGGGCCTCTGAGCATGCAGGGGCCTCCATCTAGAATGCCATTCCTCAGGTTTTACTCACGGTTGATTCCACCCATCCTTTCAATCTCAACTTTAATGGCACCTCCTCCAGGAAGCCTGCCTGTATCAGCAGGCATCCCTGTCAAACACTTGCTTAATTCCACCGATTGTAGACTGCAGTTATTTTATTTGTGTATTGGTTTACTTACTTGTAATGTATGATCAGTCTCTCACACTGGAATGTGAGATCTACAAGGACAGAGACTAGAATTGTTTTATTCTCCATTATATTTTTAGCCTGACACATGCAAGGCATATTGGTTGAAGAAATGAATACATTAACTTCAAAATTAAATAACGCTCCAAGCAAGAGAACATTTAGAGGCTTTCCTCCATCATTCAACATTTGAATACTCGTGGTTTTTGCAAATGTAATCTGACTTATTAAATGGGTACTTAAATTTGGTGCACAATCTTTGATAAGGGTCATATATGTAGATATGCCAGGACTTGGTCCATTTTAACTTCCGTAAGACCTCCTTGTGAAGAAAACTTGGAGGGACTAAACAAAAGCTTTTATTATGGTGAAATTTTGACTATTGGTTGGAAAAAATGTGTGTTACCATGTAAAATGTGCAAATCTCGCCATTACAGTTTTATCTGTTGGGGCAAGTTTTGATCTGCTTGCATGTTGGTAGCCAGCCCAGAGAGACCTGGCCGGAAGCAGTGGCCCAGAGAGGGCTCCCCAGGCAGCTGCCTGTCCTACACATCCACACGGACACAGGGGAGTCCAATCCGGAGTGCGACCCCCCAGAAAATGTCACGGGGCAAAGAGATCTGAGGGGCCAACTTAAAAAGGCCCCTAAAGACCAACCGCAAAAATGGGACGACAATGAAGACACATTTTTTGTTGGTAGCGGTGATCCAGACTGTTAGACCTAGTCCACATCACCAAAGATATTTACTTTCATTACAATTTTTATTATCCTTGAGCACGTAAAATGCAGAGTCTGAAAAACGGTAATCACACTGTACTAGTAATTCCACACTTCTTGTCTTCTAAGGAACCCTACATGCTTTTACTATTACATGCTGTAATGTATGTACCACTATATAAGTAATTACTTAACCTATAATTTTCTTTTACTTCTATACCATGTCTGCAAACGGGTTATACAGCAAATAAAATTACCTTCATTGACGGCCATAAATTATTTGCCCCAAGCAATACTGAGTCTGTACATGTATGCATGTGCTGGCTAAATACACCTGTGTTGGACAGAGATAAAAGGGGAACCATTAGATAAAAAGAAATACCTTTTCTACCAGTCACAACACATGGACCTTATTTGGACCCTGATCCAAACAAACAGTTAAAATAGATTTATGAGACAATCGGGGAAATTTGAGCAGTCATTGATATTGGATGACATTAGGGAATTATTGTTAATAGTCTTTAGATGTGAAAATGGTATTATGAATATTTTGAAAGAGTCCGTACCTTTAGTGGTGTATAAACATCAGTAGATTTTCTTCCGAGTAATCCAGGGCGGGGGAATAGCCGAAGCTAGACTAGCCACGAAAAGACGGGTACGTGGGGCCATCCCACTGTACTCTTTGCTTTTGCACCTGCTTTAACATTTTCTGTAATTAAATTTTAAAAAAACATATTGTGCATTAAGAAAATAGTCAAACCTGAGTGCATTGTTAGAAATCATATCAGCTTCTCTAGGCTCAGTGGTGGACTTCGGCTGCACGGCGTCAGAATGGGAGAAATCGAGGCTGCCATCTTCCCACAGCAGAGTCTTCTCTCTGATGACGGTGGCAGGGCTGCTGGGTGCCAGATTTCACTATGTGGATTTTCTTTCAGGGAGGTTGCAGGGTACTGCTCTGTGCCATTCAGCAAACATTTGCGTGCCTCCTTTAGCCCAGAATTGATTTTGACATCCGCTGGCTGCTCCCACCCTCTTCCTCACTGTCTTCCCAGGGCTACACTCCAGTAATGAGCTCCGCTTTCTTCTGTATCCAGCCTTCTCTCTCTACTCTCTTTTGCCATCTGTACAGAAGTTAGCTCAAGTCTCGTCATTAAAAAACAAAACGCTTCTCATCACCCTCATCGTCCTATCGCCTCTACACGCCACCTTTTCTCACCAGTTTATGGTGAAAGTTTTGAAATGGACTTAAGGAACTTCCCCTAAATCAATTCCTTAAGTGCTTATTAAACGCCACTAATGTGTTCAGATGTGAAAGAGGGATGTGACAACAAATTCTAGTCATCCAAGGGTCTTCGAACTTGTAGATGGAGTACTAGCCTGGAACAGGTGTAATTGCTGGTCTGGGGCTAAAAGTCACAGGTGAGATGGGCAAATGATGCTTCACGTCCCTGTGCTGTTGTGTGAACCCGGCCAAGAAGTGTGACCAGAGAGGAGGAAAAACTGCAGTAGCTTTGGGAAGATTGGGTTGGACTCTAAGGAGTGGATGAGATTTGGAAAGGTGTGGACAAAAGGCAGCATTTAAATAGATTTTAGCATGAGAACACTTGTGAAGGTGGGTGGGGACAGCCTGTTCTGAGGATGGGGAGCCCCCCTGACCATGTGGTGGGCAGGGAGACGGTGAGGGCCTTTCAAGACCTTAACAGGTTGTGGCACTTCGGGGGCCATAGAAAAGCAGTGGGTTCTGCTTTGTCTTGTTTTGGTGGGACAGGGCATATCAGGGAGAATGGGAGTGTATGGACAGGTGGTAGGGTTGTGCCAGCCAAGCCAGGTTACTGGGAAGGGGGTTGGTTATAGTAGGAGAGCCAGTCTGGTGGTGGAACAAGAAAGGCTGAGGCTAGTTCCTTGTGTGATGTGCCAAGGGCTGAACCCAGGGTGCAGGTGGTGCTTGTGATGGAAACTTGGGACTCTATGACCCACTGAGGGTGAAGGACAGATGGAACCAAGCTGGCTGTGAGGTTTTAAGCTCAGTTGTTCTCTGATGAGGCATCCAGTCATCAACCTGTAACCTAGATCAGCTAATTTCAACATGTGGACCTTGTTCAAATCCTGAATCTCAAAAACCACTGAAAAGCTGTAACATAGGGCCAGGCACCGTGGCCCACACCTGTAATCCTAGCACCTTTGGAGGCTGAGGCAGGAGGATCCCTTGAACTCAGGAGTTGAAGAGCAGCCTGAGCAAGATAGAGACACCCCCAACACCCAACTCCCGTTGCTTTACTGAAAGAAAGTAGCTGGGCATGATGGTGCATGCCTGTCCCAGCTACTGGAAGGCTGAGGCAAGAGGATTGCTCAAGCCCAAGAGTCTGAAGAAGTTGCTGTGAGCTATGAAGATGCCATGGCACTTTACCAAGGGCAGCAGAGTAAGAATCTGTCTTAAAAAGATAAACAAAAAAGTTGTAACCTATTTGGAAAAAATGGAATTCTAACTGGATTTGATATTATTAAGGGATTGTGAGCTTTTTAGGTGTGATAATTGTGGTTTTAAGAGTATTAGAGACACATCCTAAAATACGTACAGGTGGAAGCTATCTGGATTTGTTTTTCCAAGTTATCTAGGTAGACGTCGGGAGAGAGTGGGCATGGTCTATGAAGCAGGGTTGGTTATGAATTGTAAACTATCAAAACTGGGTGATGTGGGGTTCATTTCTCTCTTCTATTGCATATGTTCAAAATTTTCCACAAAAGAATTCTGGTCCTTGGATAATGCAGGTCCTGCACCCCAGACCTCATAATTCTCAATCAAATATCCTGAGAGACATTTTGAGCTTTGTAACAATAATCTCTTGTTACATTTCAAAACAGGAATTCTGCCCAGTTCTGTTTTGCCTATAGCAGGAAAATTCATGGACTGGAAAGAAATAATGCCTTGATTTCATTTGGAAAAACAAACTGTGAGAGACACGTGATTGCCTTTGTTACGAGCATGGGAGGAATCTCGCCACCAAAAGAGGCAAAGTCGAAACTCAGAAGAGTGAAGGCAAATTTTTATGGTAGCTGGAAACAAATGCTTATTTGAGAAAAATCACTCTCAACAGAGGGACTCATTTTCAACAGAGGTTTTCTGACACCAGTGCACTTGGCATGTGTGTGAAAGCTGAGAATGAGTTGAAAAATTGCATCCCGGGTTTGGTAGGCAGCATGGGGCCAGTGCTTTGTGGCCACAAGTCACACCTCACCCAGACAGAGACTGCAGGGACAGAAAAGAGCCCACTGCTGTCACCCCTGACATTGGTTGTCCTAGTGCCACCCCTCTGGCTCTTCTATCCCACACACATCACAGACACTGCTCTGATAGTGTCCCCAACTGTGCAAGAGGGGACGCCAGCCATCACCTGCTGGAGGAAGGCCCTGTGAGCTTCTCTGAAGCCATGTCCTTGGCAAACCATCTCCAGGCTTCAGAGCAGAAGCCAGATCTCTTTTCCAATGAGTGGCCCCAAACAGACCCCATTCTTGCAGGTAAACCGGAAAGTAGGAAGCTAGAAGAGCGCGTTTGGAACCTCAGCAAGTGATCTCATGTTTCTTCTCTTTTCTGAGGGGAGAAAATACATGAGGAAATTAAGGGGTTCACCTCCCCTGGAAAGGAACAAGCACAAAACAGGTACTGAGAACCCAGCACAGCAAGCGTGTGCGGGCTTGCTCTGTGCCAGGCGTGTGGGACGTGCAGGGGAGAACCAGCCAGAGTTCTCACCCTCAAGGAGACTGTGGGGGAGGAAGGAAACAGGTGTGCGACTTCTCCTGGGTAAATACTGAAGCAGGACACAGAGGACCCTTATTGACCCAAGCAAGGTGACTGTTACGGAGCTGAAGTCAAACTTAGGGCAAATCACTCAATCTCGATTAGTCTTCTATAAAATGGGGCAATTCTTGCTTTACTTAGCCTCTAGAGTTATATAATAAGGATGATGATGATGATGATTAAGAAGATGATTAAGAAGAGGAAGCAGGAGGAGGAGTAGAAAAGGCTTTTGTAGACCCTGCTGCCCAAAGGGCTTATGACTGGTGCCCAAGGACCAGCTCTCCTGGGGATGGCAGCCGAGGCCAAGGCAGGTTCCTGATGAAGGCTGTTGTCCACTCCGCAGCCAGTCCCAGGAGCACCAGTGCCCTGTGCCCTCATTCCCAAAGCTGGTTCCCACTGGGCAGCTCATTACACGCCCAGAGCTGCCCTAGCATGAGTAACCTCTCCAACTCATTCAAACTCAACTCATAAAAAGGGTGAAGGTGCTTAGTCCTAGTATTCTTACCACATTCCGGAGTTGAAGAGCCAGAAGGAACTTTCCAGAACATAGTGTCCAACCCTCCCATTGTCATGAAGAGCACTGGAGGCTCCAGTAGGGAGCATGACTTGCCCTAGTCGTTCACTGAGTCGGGGCGGTGGAGGCTGGAAGCTTTTTCTCTGGACGTCCCGTTCCAACATACACACGCTTTTCCAGGAAAGGTCTTGCTAGCACTGACTCTATATTGCCTTTGATATTCCTAGTCTTTCCTGTCCCCAAATACCCACTTTGGTCCTAACCTCCAATAAAGAATATTTAGGGCAAAATCCAAAAGGAAAATTCCTCCTGATAACCTTTTCCCAAGTTCTCCGTTCTTTTGGGTCTCACATCCTTTGGCAAGATGTTTTTTAAATGCCTATTATGCAACCCTACTCACAACATGGGTTCAAAGAGATGAGAATGAGAGGTCCCTGTTGTCAAGGAGCTATTTCTTTTTTTGTTTTGAGACAGAGTCTCACTATGTCGCCTTGGGTAGAGCGCCGTTGTCACAGCTCACAGCAACCCCATACTCTTGGGCTTAAGCGATTCTCTTACCTCAGCCTCCCAAGTAGCTGGGACTATAGGTGCCCGCCACATGGCCAGCTATTTTTTGTTGCAGCTGTCATTGCTGTTTAGCTGGCCTGAGCTGGGTTTGAACCCACCACCCTCAGTTTATGTAGCTGGCTCCGTAACCACTATGTGCGCTGATCCGAATGTTTTGGAAAGGTGCCTTTGGGCCTTCAAAGACACTGTTTTTTGTTTGTTTGTTTATTTGTTTGTTTTTTATTAAACCCTAGCTGTGTACATTAATGCAGTCATGGGGTACAGTGTGCTGGTTTTATATGCAATTTGAAATGTTTTCATCAAACTGGTTAACATAGCCGTTTGTTTTTTTGAGACAGAGTCTCACTTTGTTGCCCCTGGTCGAGTACCGCTGTGGAGTTGCTCACAGCAACTTCAGCCTCTTGTGCTCAAGTGATTCACTTGCCTCAGCCTCCTGAGTAGCCGGGACTATAGGCATCTGCCATGACCCCTAGCTACTTTTAGGGATAAGGGTCTCACTCTTGCTCAGGCTGGTCTCCAAACACATCAGTTCAGGTGATCCACCTGCCTCGGCCTCCCAGAGTGCTGGGATTACAGGCGTGAGCCACCAACACTGGCCTGAGTTCTTTCTCTGATATCACTGAAGTGCCCTTTTTTTGTTTGTTTGTTTTGGAGAGTCTCGCTTTGTCACCATGGAGTGCCATAGTGTCACAGCTCACAGCAACCTCAAACTCTTGGGCTTAAGTGATTCTCTTGTCTTAGCCTCCCATGTAGCTGGGACTACAGGTGCCTGCTACAAAGCCTGGCTGTTTTTAGAGATGGGGTCTCACTCTGGCTCTGGCTGGTCTCCAACTCGGGAGCTCAGGCAATTTACCAACCTTGGCCTCCCAGAGTGCCAGAAGTACCCTCTTGATGAAACCTTTCTGAACTTCCACTCTGGGAAAAGAAAGTCCTTCTAACCCAATCCGCTTTGGTGATGTGTGCCAGGGGAAATCTCACTGCTGCTTCTCTGCACTTCCTGAGTTTTCCCAGGCATGCAGCTGGGAGCTCCTTCCACGCCTCCTCTCCCACACTGGGCTCTGGGTCCAGGAAGGATTGTGAACTCAGAAAAGGCAGCAGCCTCACTTGGGAAGTCTCGCCTCTGTGCGATGCCTTTTCCTAACCCTTGGTGTTTATGTGAAGCCTCCTGGTGGCTCTACTCTAGCCCTCCTGCCCCCCACGTGGTACTCCAGTTTGCCCCTGGGGTGCCTGTTTTGGTATCTTCCAGGCTGGGCTTCCCCAGTCACCATCTCTGAGTCCAGGTCTTTGAGGCCTTGAAAATAAGAACAGAACAGCTCAGTGGAGACTCTGGCACGCACAAGTGGGAAAGCTGCTGTCAAATGAAAGTTTGGACTGGAGATTCCTAAATACCTTCATGCTCTAACATTTCTGAAAAGGCGTATCCAAAGGTTGACAGCAGGAAAAATTAGTAAGGTTCCGCTGTGTGTGTGCAGACCCAGAGAAACTAAGCCTGCAACCAACTCCTCATAGCATTTTACGTGAATGTGGCACCAAGTATTACTTCAGATTCTCCCCACACTCAGATGAGGTCCCCTAGTGAGAGCACAGGGTGAGGAGGCTTAGGAGGCCTCTGGGAGGCCCGTGTGAGCACTCGCACTTCAGGGAAACAGTGCTGTGGTCCATGGAAGGAGTCCCAGAAGAGGAGGTGCTCCTGCCCCTTTGCTCTGGTTAGCACTCTTCCTGTGTCAAATCCTTATGAATGGACCCCGAGGGCACAACCTGATCGTCAGCTCTGGTAGAGAAACGGAGCAACATGCTGTACCCTAACGAGCTGCAACATGCCAATGATTTGCCTTTCTGAAGATTTGCTTTTCTGCAAATCTGTTTAATTACGGTGGGAGATAATCTTTTAAACATAGATTTACATTCTTTAAAGACTTTTCCCTGTGGGAGCAGGAGAATTTATCTGAACACGGGATGTTTATTTTCATCTCCAGAGCAGGGACTGCTATCTGGCAGTTAGCAAGGAGCTTGAGCCCTGGAGGATTCTTTTTTAAAATACCTGTTCCTCCTCCCTGATGGGGTGTCAATTATATTGTAATAATTAGTTAGTAGTATTGTCACACGCCCCCCACCCCCACTTATACCTTACACTGCGCTCTGTGATTCCAGGCCTATAATTACCTGACGTTTTCTTTTTCTTTTCTTTTTTTTGAGGCAGTCTCACAATGTCATCCTCAGTAGAGTGCCGTGGCGTCACAGCTCACAGTAACCTCAAACTCCTGGGCTTAAGCAATTCTCTTGCCTCAGCCTCCCAGTAGCTGGGACTATAGGCGCCACCACAACGTCCGGCTATTTTGGGGTTGTAGTTGTCATTGTTTGGCAGGCCCGGGCTGGGTTCCAACCTGCCGGATCCTGTGTATGTGGCTGGAGCCCTAGCCGCTGAGCCACAGGCACTGAGCCGAATACCTGACATTTTGTAAGCATTCCTATTAGGCTGAGTTCTAGACATACTCTGGATGGGGATGTCAAGAGACAATGTCCCCAGGGGCTTCCCATCAGGAGGATCATACTTGTAAACCCACCAGAGTCAAAGACCTACGTGGAGCTGTGATCAGCTAGACACTATTTTTTTCCAACATGGAGCACCCTGGAGGGATTCATGAGATTCTTCCCCACTAGAAGTCCTGCTGGGGCACATAGGGGCTCTGCCGTGTTCAACCTGGCAGCCTGAGACCCAGAGCAATTCCTGGCTCCTAAAAGGTGCTTGATAAGCAGATTCTAAGTTGCTTAAAGCCAATAAAGTCTTCACTTGGAGAAGGTGTGTGCTGTGTCAACTAGGAATGATGAACAAAATAAAACAGAGCCTGCGGGGCTCCACCTTGGGCCTGGGCTTCTCTGGTCCTTCTTCCCCCACATCACTCACGAGCAGGTGGTCTCGAGGTGTTTGCTGGACCGAGTCTGTCGGCCTTGAAGATTTACCCCTGAGGATGAAGAAAAGAGGAGAAAAGGAGTAATTATATTGAATACAGAATTAGAAGGTAAGGGGAAAGCCTGTGTGGAAAACTGACTAAATCTTGACCTTGAATCTCTCCAGGTCCTGATGGGGAGGAGAGCTGGTCCAGAAAGTACCCATCATGTGGGGGCCTGCTGCAGTCCCCAATAGACCTGCACAGTGACATCCTCCAATACGATGCCAGCCTCACACCCCTCGAGTTCCAAGGCTACAATGTGTCTGCCAACCAGAAGTTTCTCCTGACCAACAACGGCCATTCAGGTGCGGGAGAGACCTCAGAGGTCTGAGGGGTGTATCTGAGCTTCCCCCAGCTCCCCCGCTTGCCTTGCCATCCTGCAGGGCGGGGGCTCCACTGTGGCACCAGGGGCCTTAGAGGGTTGGGAGAGGCCTGAACCACTCTCCCTAGGGATGCTGGAGGCCCTGGGGTGGTCCTGCCTGGGCAGCTAATCTCTCGGGCTGGGGGAGGAGACGGGTCTGAGCCCTGTGGTCCAGCTGTGTTGCTAGAGTGAATTTCAGGCCATCATGAACTATTCAAGGGACCACGCTGTTCAGTGGAGACAGGGATGCCCAGGGATATCAGTGGAGGCAGGGATATCCAGGGTTTGGAGACAGACCTGGATTTGACTATTTATGAGCCATAAGACTCTTTGTAAGAACTTTAACCTTGGCTCAGCACCTGTGGCTCAACAGGCTAAGGCGCCAGCCACGTGCACCTGAGCTGGCGGGTTCGAATCCAGTCAGGGCCCACCAAACAACAATGACGGCTGCAACCAAAAAACGGCCGGGCGTTGTGGCAGGCGCCTGTAGTCCCAGCTACTTGGTAGGTGGAGGCAGGATACTCACTTGAGCCCAGGAATTGGAGGTTGCTGTGAGCTGTGTTGCCACGGCACTCTATCCAGGGTGACAGCTTGAGGCTCTGTCTCAAAAAAAAAAAAGAACCTTGCGTTTCCATATGGAAAATGGAGTTGATAGGTACTGTGAAGACTTGAGATTATGTAGGAGTCAGGGTCTGGCATATAGTAAAACCTTCATAAATAGAAATTAATTTTGTTTTTGTTGTTATATAACAAGAAAAAGTTGTTGCTATATAAAGTTTAGAAGGTGACTCACTAAAAGTTCTATCATGTAAATGGAACTAAAGATCCATCCATTGGTCCAGTGTCAGCATTCCTGGCATCATTTTCCAAGGGGAATCAAGAAGGTGCTGGTGCCACTGGAATAGCTAGGGACAGACATTTCCAGGGAAAGAGCCCAAGTTTTTGACGTTCAGTCAGCCTCTCTCTCTGTGCCGCACCTTGTTGCATCCACCTGTCTGCCATGTGGGCCTTGGCAGGGCCCTGCCTACCTGCTCTGTGGCTGGGCCCCCTGGCCAGGGCTCTGAAGGCTGCCCCCCGCCATTCCCCTGCAGTGAAACTGAACCTGCTCCCGGGCATGCACATCCAGGGCCTCCCGTCCCGCTACAGCGCCACGCAGCTCCACCTGCACTGGGGGAACCCGAACAGCCCCCAGGGCTCTGAGCACACCGTCGGTGGGAGGCACTTCGCTGCAGAGGTGAGTGAGGCGGCCAGTCTGTCAGAGGCTGTCTGGGCTGCCCGGCTGTGCTTACCTGTCCCCCCTCCACCTGGAAGGTGAGCAGATAAGGTCAGAGCCAGGGCAGCTGCCTCCTAGCTCCACCCTGCCTCTGGCCCTGTCCCAGGTACAGAAGGCTGCAGCTCAACGCAGTGTCCTGGTCCCTTTCTTCTCCTGAATATTCTGAGTTTGTCTCTATCTCTTTTACTGAGCAACCCTGCTATCTCTTTTACTTGCTCCCAGGGTGGCAAGTGAGATGCCCCTTTCTAGACATCGTTCTCCTATCTGCACAGATAAAGATCTCATCACTGCTCACTCCTACTGGGGTCATCGCTCCCCGTCTAGTCTCTCTTCATATCTCATTCTGTCTACATATGTCTTTCCCATCCCATCTTTCCTTTCCCTTAGCATGGGTTTGTTTTGGAACATGGGATCATAGGTCTAGGCCCACTCTTCTACCTGGCCACCAGTCAAAGGATGACTGGCAGTGCAGGGCGTCATGGCAGTCAGAGGCTGCTGAGGACAGCCCAGTGTTGTATTGTGTCGCCCTGAGGGGCCGAACCAAAATGCCAAGAGAGGGTGAGAGGCAGGAAGGAGCGTTGTTCATGTACAAGCTGAGGATGGGATGAGGTGGGGAGGAGGGTGGGGTGCTCCGTTTCTGTGCTCCCACAGCGCTGAACTGGGGGTGTGGAGAAGTACAAGGATACAAACGCTGCTGATTGATCAGCCGGGGGAGCTAAACTAAACAAGGACGTGACCCATCTCCTCTGTGCATAACTGCTGAACTGCTTGATGTCTCGGGCTAACAAAAGGTCTAGTTATAAGTGTTCAGGCAACGGTACTCTAGCCAAATAAGAAGGCACTGCCAGAGGCTCACCTATTTCAGAGCAGGCCCTTCCCTGAAGCTCAAGAACTGCAGCTTCTTCCAGGCTAATTGCATTGCTTCTTCCCCCATGGGAAACAAAGAAGGAGGTAGGGTATAGGTTGAGAGGGTTTATGCATTTAAAAACTATTTCTAGGCTGGGTGCGGTGGCTAACACCTGTAATCCTAACACTCTGGAAGGCAGAGGCAGGTGTATCACCTGAGTTCAGGAGTTCAGAGACCAGCCTGAGCAACAGCAAGACCCTGTCCCTACTAAAAATAGAAAAACTAGCCAGGTGTGGTGTCTGGCACCTATAGTCCCAGCTACTCAGTTAGCTGAGGCAGGAAGATTGCTCAAGCCCAGAAGTTGGAGGTTGCTGTGAGCTGTGATGCCCCAGCACTCTGCCCGGGACAACAGAGTCAGACTCAATCTCAAAAAAAATTAACATCAAAAATATTTCTAGTAGCTCGGCGCCTGTGGCTCAACAGGCTAGGGCGCCAGCCACGTACACCTGAGCTGGCGGGTTCGAATCCAGCCCGGGCCCGCCAAAGATGACGGCTGCAACCAAAAAATGGCCGGGCATTGTGGTGGGCACCTGTAGTCCCAGGTACTTGGGAGGCGGAGGCAGGAGACTCACTTGAGCCCAGGAATTGGAGGTTGCTGTGAGCTGTGATGCCACGGCACTCTCTCCAGGGTGACAGCTTGAGGCTCTGTCTCAAAAAATATATATATATATATATATATTTCTAGTGATGGTGTTTGCTATTAAGCTACATCATCAGACTAAAGGTCTGGTTAAAATGGACCATAAACGCCAATACTATAGAAAAGATATCAGGGTGACTCTAAAGTGGCAGATTCTCTACAAAGAGTCTTGAAAAGTGTAGCAGCTCTTCTGGATGGAGTCGATATAAGAAGACTCTATCTTAACACCCTCAGCTAAGGAATCCTTGATCCATGAATTCCCTGGTTTGGTCTGCATTTCTCTTGATTTAATGTGAACACAAAAAGAGAGTGCTCAGAGAGGCCCCAGGGTCAGCAGCAAAAAGGAATAAGGACCTAGGACCTCGAGGGTCTTAGCTACACAGAATTCAGATCTTTTTCTGAATTCTGAGTACTGCCAGGCCAAGACAGTGTGGGCAATGGGGCAGGGTAAGTCCTTCAGGGTGAAGAGAGGGAAGCAGGTGCCCTGAAGAAGTCCCTAACAGAGGACCACCTAACAGAAGGAATGATGTGATATAATTTTTAAAAATTAGAAAAGCCACTTGAAAAGTTAAAAATGGGAATGTTAAGCTGTATGCAATGAAATATGCTTGAATTCTATTTATGAACACATGAGATGGGGGAAAAATGAATGAGAAAAAAGAAAAATAGAAAATTTCAATTAATCATAGTCTCAAGAGCAAAGAATCAACAAAAATGCATGTGTTGTATAGACAGATCTATGAATAAGGCTTTTTGAAGGCCAGGTGACACCTTAAGGATTAAAAATTAGGTTAAACATTGTCAGAATTTGTGAAAACAATGGTCTTAATTCGTACATAGACGTGTACACCCAGGCTTTCTCAAACTTCTTTTCCTCACCTTAATAATGACAAGTAATTTCCTCTTTGAAAAAAATGAGATTAGAATTTTAGTTTGTAAAGATGAAAGTCTATATTTGTGAAGTAACATTCTTGTTTTGTAGCCTCTTAAAGTATGGCTGATAAAACCTTCTCAAAAGCCTCGCTGTGGTATTTCTCCAACTCAGGCATAAATCCACATCCTGTGCTGAATACAATTACAATCAAGTTACAGCTAGAGGTTTCGTGCCGCACCCCCACTGCTGCAGATCAAATGCAGAGGAGCCGGGGCTGAGGCTGAACAAGCCACATGAAAGCGTTTTGCCCTAGACTCCAGAATAAGTAGGAAAAATCAGAATGGAGAAGTGCTCCAAGGTACCCAAGCTTTTTCCTGGCTAGCATAAGAATTCCTTCCTTCATCCATTCATTCGCTCACGTCTTGTGCACCTGGTACCTCCCAGGAACCTTAGGAGACCCTGGGGAGGCAATGCGTGAACAGGATAGACCAGTCTGCCTTGGCGTTTGCAGTCTAGAGAGGACTCAGGACGAAGGAGGAGAGGATCTGAGAGGCCTCATCTGGCTCCCAGGCGTGGAGGGGATAGGGGCCAGTCCTCCCAGCTGGATTCGAGACTCCTGCAGAGGCAAAAGGTTCCCAGGAGGCGCTCGTCCCCTGACAGGCGTCTTCTCTCCCGCACCAGCTGCACGTTGTCCATTATAACTCAGACCTGTACCCCAACGCCAGCGCTGCCAGCGACCAGTCGGAAGGCCTTGCGGTGCTTGCAGTTCTCATTGAGGTAAGATGTTTGAAAGGTTTTTATGTGAAATCTGAAGCGGAGGCGAGACTGGGATTTGACACGTGTTGGGAAGGAGCTGCCCCTGCATGAGCACCTTGTCTCCAGAGCTGGGGGTCTCCCCATAGAGCTCCTCCTCTCTTATGGGGGAGGGGGTCCTGCCACCCACTGGATGCCTGAACCCCTGATACAACTCTGGGCACTTAAGCTGCAGCCCATATATTGGCCCTAGAATGAATTCTTTCTTAAATCCCAGGAAACTGGAATGTCTTTTGATCGGCTTGAATTTTTTTTTTCGTAAAGAGGCAGCATGTACCACATTTCTCTACCTGTTAACTTATGTGACTTGGCTTCTGGAACTTAAAGCTCCCCTAAGTTCTACCTGAGACAAACAGCTAATTGTGGCCTTTAGGCTGTCATGTAGACCATCAGGAGCACATACAGGACATGTGAGCCCAATGCCTTAAGCTGTAAACAGGGTATCCTGAGATGCAAGGGCAGGGCCATTATACTAACTCCCAACAGCCCAGTGATCCATCATAACTGTTCTAGGAAGGTGGCGCCTTCAGGGAGGACTCAGCAGTGTGGCAGCTTTGCCCTTTCCGTAGTAAGTGTCAGTCCCAGCTCAGTTTTCCTCTTCTGTCCCAGTTCAACCTTCCCGGTCTCTGTTGCAGATGGGCTCCTTCCATCCCGCCTATGACAAGATCTTCAGTCACCTTCAGCATGTAAAGTACAAAGGTGAGCGGTCCCTGGATGCCTATTCATTGTCAGCTGGGGAAAGAAACAGTCAACCCTCTGTTTACGTTAAGAAGAACAAATGCGGTTGGGCGCGGTGGCTCACGCCTGTAATCCTAGCACTCTGAGAGGCCCAGGCGGGCGAGCTGCTTGAGCTCATAAGTTCGAGACCAGCCTGAGCAGAGCAAGACCTCTAAAAAAAGTAGCCAGGTGTTGTGGTGGGTCCCTGTAGTCCCAGCTACTTGGGAGGCTGAGGCAAGAGGACCTCTTGAGTTCAAGAGTCAGAGCTGTGAACTATGATGCCACGGCCCTCTATTAAGTGATCACGTGTGACAAAGTGAGAGTTTCCCTCACAAAAAGAAGAAGAAGAAGAAATGCAAGGGGTGGGTGCTGTTTGTATTCACCAGGTTAAGGGCACTGAGTCGGGTAGGATGGCTCTGAAATGGGTTAGTTCAAATTTCTGGGCTCACTTACTGTGCTCAAAAGGAGTTCTGCCCTAAGGAGGGAGGCTAACACCACCCCCACTCCCAATATGTCTCTCCAGGCCAAGAAGTGTCCATCCCAGGCTTCAACATTGAAGAACTGCTTCCCGAGAGGCCTGCTGAGTACTACCGCTATAAGGGGTCCCTGACCACACCTCCTTGCTACCCCACCGTGACCTGGACAGTTTTCCGAAACCCTGTGCAAATTTCCCAGGAGCAGGTAACTATTGTCCCTGACTCAGTCAGAGTCCACATAGCACCTCAGTCCCCACCCTGACCCATATCATGGTCAATGGCCTGACATGCTCACTTAGCGTTTCACTGGCATCTATTCAAAACCTTTGCAGTTGTCACAGGTTCCTGAAAGCACTGCAGAAATTTCAGGCTGAGCTTGATTTTATTTATGTATTTATTTTTTTTTTAGAGACAATCTCACTTTATCACCCTTGGTAGAGAACCATGACGTCTCAGCTCACAGCAATCTCCAACTCCTGGGCTTAGGCAATTCTCTTGCCTCAGCCTCCCGAGTAGCTGGGACTACAGGCGCCTGCCACAACGCCTGGCTATTTTTTGTTGCAGTTTGGCCAGGGCCGGTTTTGAATCCGCCACCCTTGATATATGGGGCCAGCGCCCTACCTGTTGAGCCATAGGCACTGGCCATCAGGCTGAGCTTTAAAGGAAGAGCTAGCAAGTCAAGCTAGAAAATGAACACATGCCTCACAGATCTTTAAAAAAGAGCTGAAAAGCTGCATTTGCTAATATGCCCTTCAGTGGCTAGATGGTATTCACTTCCCAGGCAGGAAAAAACCTGGTTCCTTTACAGGCTGAATAAAGGTAGGATCAGGTTAAATCACTGGGAAGCTGGGATTGAAGCAACGAGGATTTGAGGGTCCCTGGCCTCAAGAAGCCCACAGCCTTGGGCACACTGGGGAACAAAATCCTTAGCAATCATCTCTAAGCTTCTTACTTCATAGGAAACGGAAGTGATGGGTAGAAGCCTAAGGAACCACCCTCTGGTTAATGACAAAGCCAAGACCCACAGTCAGGCCATCTAAGTTCCAATTGCCTCTCATCCCTCTACACCACAGCCTAAATACGTGAGAAGAAAAATGGCTCCCCAGGAGATGGGGCCAGGTCAGTGCTGCACACAGGCTCACAGCCCCAGCCCAATTTCAGGAGCCCGGGGAAGCCCTCGCTGTTGCTCTTTCTCTTTACTATGAGTTTCTGGTCTGAGTCATGTAGATAAATGGCAGCAGGTGGGTGGATGAGAATGAGGATGTGGTGAATCAAGAGACGCAGCATGTGGGGAGGTGGCAACGTTCTAACCAAGAGACTGCCTTGAAAACGGGTCATAGAATCCATCTGGGTGCGTGAAAATGACATGATGCCCACAGTCAGGTGACTTGCAAAAACTCTTACATTCCTGCTCTTATTCCTGCTGATGTGACCATCAGAACACATCCTGGGCTCCTCTGATTTAGAGTTGGGTTCCAGGCTTGGCGCCTGTGGCTCCATGGGCTAAGGTGCCAGCCACGTACACCTGAACTGGCGGGTTCGAATCCAGCCTGGGCCCACCAAACAACAATAACAGCTGCAACCAAAAAATGGCCGGGCGTTGTGGTTGGAGCCTGTAGTCCCAGCTACTTGGGAGCAGGAGGCAGGAGACTCGCTTGAGCCTAGGAATTGGAGGTTGCTGTGAGCTGTGATGCCACAGCACTCTACCCAGGGTAACAGCTTAAGGCTCTGTCTCAAAAAAAAAAAAAAAAAAAATAGAGTTGGGTTCCAAGCCACCTTCATGAGAGGAAGGCAGTCTCTGTGAGAGGCTAAGGAGCCCTCCTTCAGTCTCGGTTCCCCTTCATGCCGGGCAGATTCCAGGGGTAATCAGGAGCTAGCAGCACTGGCCTTCTGCAGAGCCTGGGGAGCTGGGCAGACAGAAGCAATGCTGCCTGGCACCCAGTCACCCACTGCTGTCTAAAGTTCCCACCCAGCACCACAGGGGCTGCTTCCAGAGACTTCCCCCCTCCCAGAGGGAGGTTGGGTAAAGAGCATCACTCTGACCTTGTGGGGTGTTTTTGCTCTTCCCTTCAGCTGATGGCTCTGGAGACAGCTCTGTACTGCACAGGCCTGGATGACCCTTCACCCAGAGAAATGATTGACAACTTCCGGCACGTGCAGAAGTTCGACGAGAGGTTGGTGTATATCTCCTTCCAACAAGGTGAGGCGATGCAACGTTTGTGAGGGGTGTGCTAAGATGTTGGGCTGTTTTGTGTGAAGTCCAGTTCAGGCACAGATGCCCTCAGGAGGTGGGTTAAGAACCCTGGCCGTCACTGGAACCAGGGAGCCTCATGGGTGAGATGTGGGACTTATTCAGGTCTGCCCTCACTGCTGTCCCCTTCCTCGCATCTTTGCAGAAAAGCATAAGCTGGGGCCTCCAGGCACATGCACCAGAGCCCTCATTAGGCCTGGAGTCTCCCGCAGATGGGTAAAGGATGTTCTTGGGGTCTTCTCTGCTCTGGACAATGACCCCATCTCCTGAGACCCATGATGGGACCCTTTTCATGAGATCAGACTTCTAACTTCTTGCCGGAGGCTTTCTTGGCATCCGAGGCTGTAGCCGCCCCATCTTAGTTAGGCCTGGCCAGGTGATTTCTGCACCACTGACCGCGGCTCAGGGATGTTCTTTTGTTAGATGTAAAGTAGCAGGCATAGGCCATGGCCATGGCCACAGTAGCTTGTAGTGGGATGGGGCTCGTGAGGCATCCCTTCCTTTTCATTGAATCTCCCTGGTGCTCGCCTAGGCACAGGCACATTTATTCCAAATTGAACAAGGCTTCATAGCTTGGTTTATTCCTAGTGCTGTGAGTTCTCAGTTCTTCCTTTTAAATCTGTAACCATAAGCCCCCAGAAGGACACTGACAGCTGTCCTTGCTTTCATCAGAACCTACCTCAGTACTGCTGGAAGCTGGCAGTCGAGGAGGCGGTGAGGGAGCAATCTTGGAGCCTGCACCCTTCTTCCAACCTCTGACTTCACTTTCTCACTGTAGGTTCTTGATCGGTTCCCACCTTGGGAATCTTGGGTGGTCAGAAGTGCGGCAGTTCTGTGCAAGCTCCATTTCATGCCCTAACATTGATTGTGTACCAAACTGGGCCAGATGTTCATATATAAAGATGACCCTTAACCCACTTGTCAGAGAATCCAGTCTCCTCATCCCACCTGGTGTGCTTTTTAAATTCCTTTCTTATTATGTGAGATTATAACTATGAGCTGCTAAGCTTAGTTGAACGTATGAAGATAGGGTTTTAAGGTTCTTTCTAGAAATTTTAGAAATGTGCCCTTCTGAATGGAGATCTACTTATGATCAGAACGATGTTCTTCTCTGTTGATTAAGAACTGCCCCCAGATTTGTCTTTTGTTTTCTTCTTTCCAGAGAAGAAACTACCTTAGTAGGTAAGGCAATTTCCCTCTTTTCCCTAGTTACTCAGTCTGAAAATGGAACTGGTGAACATTAGCCTTCCTAAAAATGCAGAGCCTATATATCAGTTTCATTTCTAGAAAATGACCTGAATGCACAGAATTATCCCTTTGTAGCTATTCTGGACACAACATTCTCTTTTCTCATTCTTCTAAATGGACAATATGGTATTGAAGGGTTAAGTGGAACTATTTCAACTCTTAAATAAAATACAGACCATAAAAACTCTGCCAGGAGACAAGGGACTTTGTCCACCTACATAGATTAGGTAGAATTTTGCTTGTGATTCAAAGACTTCCTTCTCTGCTCCACTCCCTGGCTAGTCTATGCTCATCCCAGGGAAGAGGGGAACAAATACTCTTCCTGTCGTCAGAGGGTGTACGAGTTCAATGTCTTGCTTTGTTTTCTGCTGGCTGTAGGATGAGGACAAATCATGTCCCTTCTCCGGCTTTGCTTTCCTCAGCCATAAAAATGCCAGGTTGGACTCGGTGATCTGCCCTCCTTTCAGTGCAAACATGTTGTGCTTCTAAGTGACACTAACAACTGCCAATCCCGACTTTACATTGCAGGAACAGAGTTTGAGGGCAGTTACAGAGGATCAGAAGAAACCGTGCAGCATCTTGAGTCTGACATCAGAAGTAACCCCCACTTGTAACAATGCACTGTGGCACTGGGAATAATTAGCCATCTTCTTAGACCAGCTCAGGTCTAAGTGGGTAGTGCAGCCGGGTATGGAGCAGACAGAGCGCTTTGATAGATTCCTCTAGTCTGGCTGCCGGAGCCGGAAGGGCCTCTAAGCAGAAGCCGATAGTCCAGCTCCTAGCGAGGAAGTCAAGGTCAAGGCCCAAATGCAGCTTTGCCACTGCCCCTCCCACACAGCTTCCAGAGGGGCTGCCTCGCCCCAGCCTGGGCCCAGCTTTCTCCTTGGAGTGAGTCTCTGGCAGTTCAAGGCAAACCTGTTCATTTGGAGGCTGATTATAGAAACTTGGCCAGAATTCTCCCCTCCTTCTTACTTCCCCAAATAAGACATAGGCAGCCAAAAAGGTTGCTTTCCCCCTGAGCAGGGAAGAGGGAGCCCCAGACCTCTTCTGCTCCTCACACCCAACAGAGATCAGGCCTCAGACTGTAAGATGCTGTTTCTGGTTTATGGTGGGAGACTATTTGTCAGCGCGACCCTTCAGTGACTTTGGGTCACTTATTTGTAGACTTTTAGGTAGTGATAAATGGAGGTTTCACCCATCTGATTATTACTGAAACTTTGGAGATCTAGGTGGCGCACTGAAGGGTCGCACAGAGGCGCATTTTAATTAATGGTTTGATTTATTCGGGATTGTCTCTGTAAGTTAATAAGAATGATGGAGTCAGAAAATTTCTGTTACTAGGAAAGTAACACTAAGGAAACCCTCTGGGAGAGAAAGTACATAGACTGGGGCCTAAGGGATAGCTGGGAACCGTTTAACTTGATCCCACTATTTTCCTAGACTCTGCTTAGAAAAGGAATACAGAGCCTGGTTTCTATCAGGAGTTTATAATCTAGGCTATAACCCAGCCCAGGGCAGAATTTCTCATCCTTGGCACTACTGGCATTTTGAACAGGATGATTCTTACTGTGGGGCTCTCCCAGGCACTGTAGCACTGGCCGCATCCTGGGTCTCTGCCCACTAGCCGCCCACTGCCTTCCCAGCAGTGACAGCCAAAAGCATCTCCAGGGAGGAGAGGCAAAGTTCCCCGAGAAACACTGCCCAGAGGGTATACAATGACTTTCGTAGGCCCAGAACTGATTTTTCCCCCTACTCATACCATAGGATTCTAGAGTTTCGTATCACATGTGTACCCTGGGTTCTTTTATGGCATGAACCTTTCAGTCCGGTGAGGAAACAATAAAGCTGAAGTTATTGAGGTAGACACAAACTCAACAGAAACCTTGTTTTCCATCTTCCTTTAGAATTTGAGTATATATTCTTTTTTATAACATACAATTGAGTAAGGCTAAGAGAATTGGCATGAGAGAAAACTATGCTCCCTTAGGAGAAGAGTACCAATCCCTTAACAAGGGTCCGGAGGCCTCTGAAGTTGCAACTGTCCTCAGAGTCCCTCATCAGTCTTGGTCTCCCTCCCCTTCCTACGCATTTTTTCCTCTCTTGTATGTTACATTTCTTGTTGGTGGTGGTTAAAACGTCTACTCTGTGGAAAGGTGAAAGTCATGCCGGGCACTTTTTCAACTCTTAAAAAGTGCCTCTTCCCAGTGGCATGGGAGGGAGATTTAAGCTTCAGGAGGGAACCAGACTCATTGTCCTCAAGGGGATCCTGGGAGAGGGACACATGCCGAGCCAGTGGAGGTTTCATAGGCGTCTGATGCTCTCAGTGGGAACGAGAAACACTGCGGGGCCGCGGCTTAGGGCTCTGGCCCAACTCCTGGTTCCTTTTGGTTTGACCTGCTGCTAGCCAGGGACACCAACACAGGGTCCAGATGGCGATGGGTGATAAAGCGAGAGCCCATCAAAGTCAAATACTCACATTATCTAGCCTGATTTTCAACATGTCAGGGCAAGGGGAACCTGAGGAACAAAAGGAAGCCAAGAAGTTTCTATAATCGTGTCTTTAGTGGGCTTGCTCTGAGCAACTGCATGTCACCGCCACAGAGCCCAGGGCCAGCTGAGGGGCACTCAGGTGAGAGCGCTGCGGGGCTGGGGGGAGGGCAAATCTGTGGACAGCATGACTAGAACCTGCTTGACCCTAGTGGCCTAGGTGGTTGTCTAAAGCCTTAGTGGGGGGGGGGGGGATGCTGAAAGAGAGAAGGGGGGCAGAAATATTACACAGCTAAGATGGCTAATTAATTTTTAGGGACTAGAATACATGTGTTGTGGTTATTGACCTTGTGTTTCTTCAAGTTTCTATTTATAAATAAAAGCTATTGGAAAAGAATCATGAATTCTTCTAAAGTATCCAAATGAGTAACCAGAGGAATCCCTAGACCTGGATCAGGGGACCAAATGTCAAAGGTGCTTAGAAGTAACGTCCTCGCACCTTCAACGTGCTACATGTTTCCTGAGCACAGCCTGAGTTACATGTTCCCTGGGGGCAGAAAACCCCACTGCAGGTGTCATCCTGCTCCTAACCACAAGCCCCCGGCACAGAGCACGCCGTGTTCTGGGACGACAGTGGGAAAAGGGGCCGGGCAGAAGGCTGGACCCACCTGGTGAGGGGCCTTGCTCAGCCCTTCAGATCGTCTTCCCGCGGCCCCCATCCCTGCCTTCTCGGCCTTAGCCTCCCAAACCGCAGGGCTTCCCTAACATACTAACTAGTGTACACACAAATCCCTATAGCTGGGATGCAGTGCTCTCTCCTCTACCTAGAAGATTCTTTCCAGACCCAACTCTAATCAAATCCTCCTGGAAGTCGTCCCCATTCCCTGGGGTGACCTCCTGTCTCCAGTGACTTCATCTCTGGTATGGTTCTCAGCACACCACAGAGCAAGAAAAATATGTATATAGTATACGCACAGGCTCCTTAAGGACAGGGTAGATTGACATCTGACACATTTTCACGCTCATTAAAATCCTGTTGAAAGAATTCCCCTGACCAGTCTCCCATCTCATCCCCTCACCAGCATCTTTTCTGCAGGGTGATGTACACAGAAGCCTGGATGGTTGTCAAATTTTAGTTTTATGAAGTCATATTTTGCTCTGTTCTCAATTTGCTGACAGTGTTAAAACCAACCCATTTGTTAAAATGAAAGACCAGAACTTAGCTGTCAAGTGTTGAAGGTCTGAGACAAAGTCAACTAGAGATGCTTTTTTTGTGCTTTCTATTGCTCTTGATAGGAATGAAAGGCCCCCGTCCCACCACCTCTTCCTTCAGCACAGATAACCTGGGCTGCTAAAGGCAGCTGGGAGGAGTAAGCACCCCGTGCTGGCGTTGTAACCCACGCCCGCTGCTGCAGGGTGTGGGCCCCTCGGAGTCACGAGGCTCTCCGCTCTGTGTCTGCTTCCTGCAACCTGGAGGCAAAGCCCTCAAACCAGTTCCCTCACATAATCCAGTGGTAACTTTTGGGCAGATTTCTTTGTAGGAATTATTTCTTTTTTAGGTTGCATAGTGTTAATAAGGAAAACTTCCCAGTTAAATATGTCCTCCAAAGATAGTTACATTCTGTGACTACTGAGGGCAACTTCCTTGCTTTCCTTACCAAAATGTCATCCAAAGAGAATACTAGTATTGTAGTTACTCGACTCTCTGACTTTTTTTTTTTTTGAGACAGAGTCTCAAGCTCAGAGTCTCACTTTACCCTGAGTAGAGTGCTGTACTGTCGCAGCTCACAGCAACCTCAAACTCTTGGGCTTAGGCGATTCTCTTGCCTCAGTCTCCTAAGTAGCTGGAACTACAGGTGCCCACCACAGCATCTGGCTATTTTTTGGCTGTAGTTGTCATTGTTTTTGTTGGGCCCAAGCTGGATTCGAACCTACCAGCTCTGGTATATGTGGCTGGTGCTCTAGACGCTTGGCTACAGGTGCCAAGCCGACTCTCTGACTTTTATTAAGTGTAATAATAGGAGTTTTTATCATCCTAAACTGGATTTCATGTATTTACTTATTTTGAGACAGGGTCTCATCTCACTCTGTTGCCCAGGGTGGAGCATCAGTGGTATGATCATAGGTCACTACAACCCTGAGCTCCTGGGCTCGAGTGATCCTCCCTCTTCAGCCTCCCAAGTAAACTATAGGGTGTGCCACCATGCACAGCTGATATTTTTTATAGAGATGGGATCTCACTATGTTGCCCAGGCTGGTCTCAAACTCCTGGGCTCAAGTGATCCTCCTGCCTTGGCCTTTCAAAGTACTGGGATTACATGCTTGAGCCACCATGTCTGGACAATTTTAGGTATTTGAATTAACTACTGATAAACTTAAGTTCTCCTGGCCTCTTTTACTAGGAACTGCTCTGGGCTCATATATTGCATGTATATGAGGTTGGACAAAATTAAATTGGTAAACTCATCCTAGAAAAAGTGCTAGACAATTCATTGTTCAATATCACTCTGGTCACCTTCAAAGTCCTCCCCTTGGGAAGCTGTGCATCGATGCCAGTGCCTAGTCCACCCTTCAAAGCAATTTTGGAACTAATTTTCTGGAATCGCCATCAGGATCCATTATCATATGAGGTCTGACAATGAGACTCATGAACCTGTCCTAGAAAAATTGCTTTGAAAGGAGGCTTAGGCCCTGATGTTGGTGCATGGCCTCCCAAAGGGAGTATTTCCAAAGTGACTACATAGCACTTTTTCTAGGATGAGTTTGCAAACTTAATTTTCTGGCCTCGTATATGTTATCATTATGTACCATGCCATCTACCAAAACAGTTCATACATTAAAATAATACTTTGAAAAGAAAATGATTGTGTTTCGTAATCAGAGTTGCAAATACAGCTAGAAAATACTAGACTGTTCTAGGAACCCCAAAATGTGTAAATGAGGTGGTTGTTCCTCCTGCTGGACTTTTCTGTGTTGACACTTGAGGCTTCAGAAGACCTCAAAAGCCACTAACCGGCATCCCTTGGTCCAGCATGATGCCAGCCGAAGACGCAGCTCCAGGGCCACACAGGTAGCAAGGCACTTGTGGCGAGCAGCTCTCCGCCCTTCTCCAGGCGTCTGCACCTTCCCGGGTGAGGTGTGCAGCAGTTGCGTTCTGGGGGGGCTGTGTGATTTCCTGCTCACCCTGGCCCACCCCTAGGCATGCCGTGGACAGCAGGCAGCTCCCCATGTCCCCCACGTCCGCAGTGCACCCCCTCCCACCAGTCTGCTCGGGAGCGCTGCTGTCCAGTTCCCATTCAGGGGCTCTCGTGGCCCATCCGTCAACTGTTCCATCTTCATTTCTTCTGTTTGTCCCATTGTTCTTCCGTGGGAACTGCCTGTCTTAGTCTCTGTGCAGAAATAAGCTGTTTCTTTGTTTAATCTGAAAGTAAATTTTGCTGGCTCTATACCATCTTTGATGCCTGTTCTCTAACCCAGCCGAGGCTCTGCTGAGAAACAGGCTTTGGCTTCTTTCTCAGGTTCTAGTTCTCCAGGAGCCCTGAGTCCCAGAAGTGTCGCTGACTTTCCCTTTAGTTAGCAGGGCTTAGGCATCTGCCTCCAGCGGGACCCCAGGCTGTCTCTGCAGAGCAGCCCTGCTTCCGTGGTGGCTGGTGCCATCTCCAGGGGCAGGGAAGATGGGCATCTTCCTGCCTTGGGCTTCAGAGGTGGAAGGACTACCGAGCAACACCCTCGCTGCCACTCTTGTTCCTTAGTGGCTTGTGACCTTGGCTTGCTCAGGCACGCTGCTTTACTTTTGCTGCATCAAAGTCTTGGCTGAGAAGCATCTATCCCTGTCTCTGGGATTTTCCTCATCTTCATGGCTGTTTGGTCTTATTTCATGGTTTCCAAGCAGAGGTACTTTAGGCCCTGAAAAGTGGTCATCTAGGAGCAAAGAGTCTGGGGAGACAGAAATGGATTGAGTTGTCCTTGGTTTGAGGGCCTATAGCAGTCAGGAGCATTGCACAGTTGCGGGGAAGCCAGACTCTCCCTCCAGAGAAGCCACCAAGTGGGCCCTGTGCTCTTGAGAAAGGCCCCACCCTGGGGTCCTTGTTCTCCACAAATTCTGCTCAGCTTCCTACAGCCACGACATGAAGGGCACCTCCCCCAGCCCTGGCCTGGGGCTGCGGAGCCATCTGAGGGGGTACCAGTGTGGCTCTCAGGATGTTTGAGGCCACTGTGGACTGTGAAAGAGACGACTGCAGAAACTGTCCAGTTTGGACAGCTTTGCTGAGTGGTCAGACTCACTAGGAATAGTCTTCCTGTGGTGAGAACTGCCTTGGCACCACAAGCAACAGGGCCTTAGAAACGAGGAACAAAATGTATTTCATTAAAAGGCTTAGAAAGGAAACCAAGGTTTTCATTGACTAGGTTTTAATTTGCTTGTTTTTTTTTAAGATCCCAAGGACCAAGTCTCTGGATACCTTTAAAAAACAAACAACAAACCCTAATACCAAGTCACACTGTGCAGAGGCTGCGGGCCATGCGGGAAACAGAGCATGTGTTGTGCAAACACCTGAAGCTCTCCCCAGCTGGGGACTCCTGTCCTGAGCGCCTCCACCAGACACAGGCTTGTCCTTGTGCTCAGGCTATGAGAAGAGGCCCGAGGCAGGGAATGCAGCCAGAGGAGCCAGTCTCTCTGTCACTTGGGAGGCCTGAGCTGCTGGTGGCGGCCAACAGAGCAGGGAAAACAGGTCTGCTCTGCTCCCCCTTCCAGCAGCCTGGGACCACCCGGGGAAGCCAGACCAGGAATCCCCAGGGGCCAGCCTCGGGGCAGGGAGATTTTGCAGGGAAAAAATCCTGTGTCTCCCTTCTTGCAGAAGAAGACACAGCTGATGTATTTTGGGGAATCAGCCAGACTCAGTCCAGAGGACAGGAGAAGGGTGGTGCTGAGCAAAACTTCACCCTGCAGCCTCAGGTCTGGCTTCCAGGGTGTCAAGTGTCCCAAGGCGAGTCCCTGGTTCTCTGCTGGTGTCTCAGACTTTGCAGTGCTCTCCCTGGGTCTCAGTCACCATGGTGGGCTCTGTGGGCAAGGCTATTCTGTGTCAGGCTGGGTGGCCCCTATCTGTACATTTGTGGCTGACAGAACTGGTCTGGCTTCCCCAGGTAGATTAAGGGAGAAGCCATAATCCTCTGGTTCCATGTGGCAAAAAAGGGAGGCTGGGATGGTGGAGGAGTTTGTCTCATAGAACCAAGCAAAAATAGAACCACACCATGATGCCAGCCTGGATGGCGCGGGGAGAAGTCTGGTGGCAGGCTGCTTGCTCAGGAAGAGGAGCAGGTCCCAGAGAAGGGCACAGTAGCCTGCCAAGTAGGCTCTGATTCTCCCTTCCTCACCTTCCTTCTGTGACCCCCACATTGCATTAAACCCTGAGGTCTTGCCCTACCTAAGAGACTGCCGTGATAAAAGAGCACTGGAAGGAAAGACCACAGTGTAAATTCCCCAGGGGCAATCCCTCAACTCCAACTCGCCCCCAGTCACCTGAGCCAGACCTTCTGAACTGCTCCAGAGGGCCTGTACAAACCCCGTGCCATCAAACACCCAAAAAGGTAGAGCATCTCAGCACTCCGTCAAATCTAGCATGGTTTGACTCTAGATTAATTTCCGATCTTTTCCTTTTCCCTTTTAAGTGGAAATCCTTACGGGCGCAGGACTGAGTCTGGGTATGTGGCCAGCTGGCCAGCTGTGCATGCTGTAGCGGGGTGATCACTGTGATTCTGGGTGTGATCTGGGCCTGCGACACTCCCGGCCCTTCCTCTCTGCTCCTCTGTGCTGTCACCCTGGCTCTTGACCCCCTCCTTGCTGTGAGTCTTACCCTCAAGTTGCTTTCTGATTCAAAGATGAATTGCCAATCAAATGTTCCTAATCACACGGGAGCATGTGTATATTCCAAGAGCCTAAGGCCTTCTGATGATGGTGGGAGGCCATTGCCTGAAAGCATGCCAGAGCCCATTGTGCAGGTCAGGTGACCGGCCACGTGACCTTGGCAATGGGCTATTGGTTGTTTGGGACTGCTTAGCACTGTGTGATGGAAATGATAGAGACATCCCAATGGGCCTTAAATCCAGCAGGCAAGGATGGAATAAGTTTTTATTCTGTAGCTCGGGGTTCATCAAAATGTGGTTCATGGGCCACGTGCATCAGCATGAGCTGGAGGTATGTGGTGAAATGCAGATTCCTGGGCCCCATGTCAAAAAGATTGAATATGGGTCTCTGATGGCTGGACTCAAAAAAAAAAACAAAAAAAACACTACATTGATTTTTGTGAAAGTTTGAGAGCTCCTGGTCAGAAACCTTTAACTACTCAGCCAGTCCCACTAACCCAAAGACCAGAATCTAAGCGGAGATGGGGAAATTATACCTTTCTGTGGATGATTATGTAGCTGGGATGTGATTTTACCCCCAGGCCTGGGATGAGATGAGGGAAGGCAGGAGTGTAACGTGAGCCCCCTGCCTCCTCACCAGGCATCATCCTCTCGGTGGCCCTGGCTGGTGTTCTTGGCGTCTGCATTATCCTGGCAGTGTCCATCTGGCTTTTCAGAAGGAAGAGGAGGTGAGTTGGTTTGGGTTCTAAGTGGGAATGGGTGGCTTATGTGTCCAGGAAAATTGGTCAATCCAGCAAGGCATCCTCGCAGAATGAAGAGCTGTGTCACCCGATCCAGCACTAACCCTACGAGTGACTTCCCAAAACACCTGTGCCTCAGGCCTCTTTTCACGAGACACTGGTTGTTCGAGGGTTATTGTGCTTGGAATTGGAGGGGTGTGGGCCAGCTGCTGCTGCTACATGACCTTGGATGAATCTCTTGCTTTGAGGGTTTTGCCTCAACAACAGGAAGGCTGTATCTTCTTACTAAGCTCTTTTCCTCTGGGTTTTTCTCTATGAATCCAAAAAGAAAGATGAAGAAAAACCTGGTCTTTCACTCATGTTAGCTGTTAATGCCCTTTGCACATGTCATGTTTGCCTTTCCCTAAAACCTAATTTACTTTTTCCTGGTATGAAAAATAAAAAGGTTGCCAGGAACCCTGTTATGGAATCAAAGGTTTGAAATGTGCATAGAGGGCGTGATAATAAGACTTCCTTCCAAATGCACGTCCACCGTTGTCAGGTGTTAGGGAGAAGAGCTGGAAAATGGACAGGTTCCTTTTTGGATAATACTTTATCTGAGGTCGTTCCCTCCCAAGACCAACAGAATTGAAGAAGGGTCCCAAGGAGAGGAATCTGACTTCTAAACTTGCCTTATTCCATAGCTGAGTCAGGCTGCTCTCTGGGGCACACGCTTTCTCTCTCCCCTCTCCTTGACTAACAAGATTTGTGTGTTCTTGTTCTAGTAGCAAAAAAGGTGACAACAACAAAGGCGTCATTTACAAACCAGCTATCAAGAAGGAAACTGAGGTTCATGCCTGAGGTCCCTGGAACTCCCAGGCACATCCAGGGAAGGACCTTGCTTTGGATACTACATACTTTGGCTCTCTGGACACTCGAGACACCTCAAGGTGTTCTCTGGAGCTCAACCTGCAAACACCCCAGGCCTCAGGGACTCCCCAGCTGGGTGCCCCCTCACCCTGGTACCATGGCCACCCCCAGTAAGATCCATGGATGAGATGAGCTTTCAGACCAAGAGGCAGGAACTCTGAGCTTTTTGCTATATTTGTGTGAGATTGTTCAGTTTCTGGATTCTGAGGTCACAAACCAAGCCACCTGCTGGTGAGCTGTTACTGGTTGGAAAACACTTTCATCTAGGACTTCATTCAAGCATACTCGCAAGTGTCCTGGAAACTCAGCTTGTCCTCCAAGCTTTCAAACCAAAACGTGCAAACTCTGCTTAGGTTTTGCTCCTGAAACTCAATTTCTTTCCTTAGGGGAAGGGTTGTCTCCCTCTGATTTCCTTCTGCTCTGACAAAACCTGACTTCATAACTCAGGGTAAAAATAAATTGAGACAGGAAAGGTCAAGAGTGAGAGAGAAAACAAGAGATATACCTTGTAACATATCAGGGGCACTTCCACAGCCCTGCCCTCTGGGCTAGGGACACTGAATGGACCTTAGGAAAGGCAGTTTCAAGTTCCGTTTCTTGGTGGGGATAGGAAGGGGAGAGTGGGAGGGAGAGAGAAAGAATGAGAAGATGTATGGATGGGAAAAATCTCACTTTGGAATCAGAATTGGAATTATGTGGTATTTATCTAGTCATAATGGGAGATGGACAGAATGACAGATTGTTAAGTCCCAACACAACTTCCTGGCAGGGGGCCATTGGGTTTTACACTCTACAGATTTTATAAATAATTAGGTTGTTACTATAAAATGTGGTTTTGCTCTCTCTCTCCTCTAGAGTAGTTGTGAGCTCTGAGATGATCCAATCTGCTTTTGAATCTGGAGGAAATAGGCAGAGACAGAATGATTATAGAGCTTCATCTCTTTTGGCCAAATTTCATTTCTGCCAGTTCTGCAGTATCCCTCTTGCCAAGCTGGAATTGAGACTTATCTACTGCTCTTTGAGAATGTCAAATTGTGGTTTAATTAAAACAAATTTTCAAGCTCTAAGAGCAGCCGGTCCTCTGTGCAGGGGCTGGCATCATCACGGTATTCTGGGACTCCCGAATGACACTAACATCCTCTTGTGTTCTCCCCAAGTCACACAGATAGTTTCTGCGAAGGCTTACCTTCTTCATTTCCTTCCAGTAGATGTGAAGGTCCCATGGAAATCAGTTACTTTCATGACTGAGGAGCCTCTTGCCCGACTCTCTAATAGCTAGCACCTGGCAGGCAGTTCATACAGACCTTTGTAATTCACGATCTCATTGTGACAGCGTGGAATGTCCTCTTGGAGCCTACGTTTCTTCATATTTTTCTCCTTCTGCTCCTCCCTCCCACTTTGAGAATTTTCTCTGCTATCACAAACTTTCATAATGACTGGCAAGTCCCAGTTTTGCTAGGCAAGGTCACAAGTGACCTAATGGGGCTCAGAGGATGTGCATATAGACATGTTTGTGGACGTGTGCCCAAGTCCGTGGTGGTCTTGCAGCCTGGAGTGGCAGTCCAGTCTTGTCATTAGCATGCCTGATGCATAATTTAACGACGTCAGGGCAACCGTGAATTACATGGTTTCTTGGCCTTGGTCCAAAATTGTCAATCAGAGACCAATATTAACCACTCCAGAGCAGTAGAACTGTTTTTCAAAAAACTCTGTGGATGAGTTTTGGGAGAGAACAGAGAGGCACAAGGGCTGTTCATAAAAGGGTGTCTTACTGGGAGGTGAAGACAGTGGCATTTTCTCTTCCCTCCCCCTGCTCACCACAGCCCAGGGTCTCAGCCTCAGCAGGCAGAGACGCCAGAGGGAGACCCAAAGGATGTGCCCATACCCACACTGCCACCCTCTCTGCTGATCCTTATGAGACGCCGGAGGAGCCAACTTTGGAACCTTCCTTAGGTCCTCACTTGTTCCAATGACGCCAGCACCATTGAGGGAAGCCAGCGCCATGGTGTGTGTGGCCTGGTGGCCTGGCACGTTCTCCTCCCCTGCCAGAGGGGCAGGCGGGGATGACAAAACCAAGGCACAGGGCTGCTGGGAAGGCCCCGCTCCTCTGGTCTCTCCTTGACCTCTCATGAGTCTCTTTGGTCTCTTTCTTTAATATCGTCTGGTTAAAAAAAAAAAAAAATAGTAAAAATTCTGGCTCTGTTTCGCTAGTAGATGTGCTGCATTGACTCTTTTAATCCCGTTTCAGGCTCAGACTCAGTTCCTCTCTCCTTCACTAACCTCTTTGAAGGCCTCCTGCCGGGCCCTTGGGAAGCATCCCTCAGTCCCCGTGCCTCGGACCGAAGGCCACTGTGATGATGTCTGTTCAGTACTTCTGTATTTATTGTAAGAATGATTGTAATGAAGACACGTGCTGTAAATATAAGAAATTATAAATAAAATGTTTTTCACATCCAACTGATTCTTTTTTTTTGAGGAAAAAGCACTTTGTAGCCCCCTGTTATGGCGATATGTAACTGATCAGAACAAATGATAATGTAATTTGCATCTAGGTCTCAGAACCTGGCTCCAGAGGAAACTGCACTGAGGGGCGTAATCAGTCTGCTGAGGACGGAGGCCCATGGCGCAGGGTCGCACAGCTGCTTAGTTTGTGGGGCTGAGAAGTCGAGAGGAATCAGGGAAACACCCAGGAAGGAGGTGGGATGTGAGCTGGGCCTTGCACAGTAAGTCATATTTGAGCAGATGGATGGAAAAAAGGTAGATGTTCCTACCCAAAGGGACGTCTATATAGGCAACAGGTCTCCATTTCCTCCCGAGAATACTGTACCTAGTAGGCGACATCCTCTCTTGGTTACCTGTCACCTTCTTTTGAATCCTTTTTGCAAAACATGATATCACCCTCCATGTAATCTTTTGTCTAAATCCAAATTTCACATTCTGGTTGGCTAAAGAAGGCAATCCTGTAATGTTTACAAATAAGTACCTTCATTGTCTGTTTGAATTACATAGAAAAGCATCCAATTTTACTTTACTTGTTTGAGGACCAAGCTAGGCGAACAGTTCAAGGGTAATTTGGCTCCAGCAGGTGACACAGCAGCTAGGCCAGCCTTGGAACAGAAACACTGTAAAACCCTCCAGGTCCTGAGGGAGTTCAGTTCTCTCCTTTGGCATCTTTCCAGCTGTCATGGCCACATGTAGGCATGAAGGCAGGTGGGGAGCAAGACATAGTTCCCAGGGACAGCCCATTCCTTGGACTTACTCCCATCCCACTGTGGGAACGCTTCCGGGAGCAGGCAGTGAGCATCTCTTCTCTGGCCACAGCCTTTCTTCCCATTCCCTTGAAAAGGAAAATAAAAATCTCAGGACCCCAAACTCATTATGCTGAAAGGAAAGTTAAACCTAGAGATACCTGATTCACCTAACGCCACCATCCTTTTCTCAACTTTTGTGTTAAAACATTAGCCAGACCCTCGCAGAAAGGCAAAGGCCTCATGCATCTCAGATGATCAGCCTCGCAACTGCTCATTCTTTTCATTCATTCATCTATCTACTTATTTATTTAGAAACAGGGTCTTGTCATGTTGCCCCTCCATTAAATAATGACATGTCAATTGTAACTTCAGGTCTGCAACCTAAGCCTACCTCCTAAAGCTACAGTCTGCTAGGGTTCACAATTACAAGCTTATCATCCAAGATGCAGAACAAGGGCAGGATGAGATCGATCCTTCCTGCTCCTACTCTGAGGAGTCTGCGTTATCCACTTTTCTCCTGCTTTCTTTTCTTTTCCGTGTTCACCTTATCACTGTGGTCCCTGACAGTCTGGGGCCTGTTAGGAGTCTGCCTGCTGCACTCCACTCTCTCTTCTCCTTCTCAGTGTCTCCCTTCATGGAGAAATAGTCTTCCACGAAACTTAGAAACTGGATGCACAGCAAGAGGAGCCGGAGGTGAGGGGTGGTGGATCCAGCTAAGCAGCTTCGTCTGTATTTGTGGCCACCAGCCTCTCCCCATGGCTGGCATCACCACCTCAGTTCCCCCACCTGCTCTTCCCTCATCAGTGGAAAACTTGTCTTCTGTGAAACCAGTTCCTGGTACCAAAATGGCTGAGGACTTCTGCTTTGTCTTAGGTATAATGTAGATTTCCCGGGCACTAAAGTCCCATAAAAATGCAACCATTGGCCTCACAGCCTGTCCTTCTCTTCTTACATGTATAGATCCTGAGACTCTTAAAAACCTCTTTGGAGAGCACAGGCCACACAGATGTTTCTCTGAACTTGTGTTTTTTCCAGATGCGCCCTTGAGCTCTAGCTCCATAAACCTCCATTGATTGAGACTCTTACCTCGGTCTCTAGTTTGGGGTTAATTGAACTCCACATCCTCAGTGTGGATGGTCAGGGTGCTGACAGCCACAGCATGGCATGGAGCACCCCAGGCCCCCTTCAGCTTGGCCATAATCTTATCACGATCCAGCTAAATCAACAATTTAGAGGCCATAGGCCAAAAGAAATGTAATAAAATACAATGCAAAGTACATGCTTAAAAAAAGGTAAAAGAAATTAGGACATTAATTACTTTTATATAACTCAATAGGTCTAAAATGCTATAATTTTAATATGTACTCAGTATTTTAATATGAGTAATTTTATCTGTAGTAAACCTTAGCAATCTGGTATGAATATTTACAGTGCATCTCGATTCAGATGCTAAATTTTCCTTGTAAATATTTGATCTGTATTCAGATTTCACAAATTTAAAGTTTAAAAAGATTCAAATACCCAAGTTGCTCCAAACACACTTGTCTCTAAAATAACTGAATCAAGTATCACTTTTTTTTTTTTTTTGCAGTTTTTGGCCGAGGCCAGTTTTGAACCTGCCATGCCTGGTATATGGGGCCAGTGCCCTATTCCTTGAGCCACATTCCAAGTGGCTAGTGGGTGAGGAGTGGGGTAGATATCCAGGGAGGGAAGGATGGAGGGAGGGAATGGGACAGAAGGAAAACCAACCAGAAGGAGCAGAGCAGCAGACTTCAGATGGGCCCTCCTCTTCCTCTCCCTGCTTTTTCTGGGCTGCAGGCACCTAGCCGCCTGGTTAACTGCAGAAAGACCTCACTCAGCAATGCCCCTCAACCCCAGGGTGCTAACCCTGTGCGTGCACGCTGCCCACCCGCGCCCACCTCCCTGGAGCCCTAAGGTCCCTGCATCCGGCAAGGTGCTTCTCTTCTGGAGCTCACCAGCCCTGAGGCACCTGGATCTGGCAAAACTGTGCATAGCTGGAACCCAAGTGGCTTGTATCTTTAGCCCTGTCCATCCTCAAGTTGTATAGGTGGCCTCCCTCCCACATGTGGGGAGATGTCCTGTCCTTGGGAGGACACAAGTGAGCACTCTGGGCTGCCTGTTGGCAGAGACACACCACCTGCCGGTCTGTGCAGGCCCTGTGGGTGGGTCACGTCTGCAACACTGTCCACACTGTGGACAACTCGGCATGTGTTCCCAGGCCCGGATCCAGTTGCCTCTGGGTGCAGGGGAGGTGTGAAGCCCAGACAACTCCAGGGGAGGGGTGGGGAGGAAAGGGCAGTCCCCCAGGTTCCGCCCATACCCCTTCATCAAGGAATGACTGGGCAGACATGCATAGGGGCAGAAGCACGTTGTTGTACTGAACAATTCACCATAAAAAATGATGGCAACAAGGGCAGCGTCTCACTATGACTGCAGGGCCACCAGGAATTCAGCAGTGCCTCTGGCCGTGTACTCCTGATTGCTTCAATGCACTGCCACTCCATTAGCCCAGCCCAGGCAAAGACCCCTGTCTTCTAAGAATCAAGGCAAGCTCCTGACACTGGGGGTATTAGTGACAGCGCTGGAACCACCTTCCACAGTTCCAGTGACACTGAAACACCTTTTTTGTAATAGAATTGATCATGCCTATCCCAATCATGCAGTAGCCTCATAAAACCCACAGGCTAATGATTTCCAGAAAGTCAACAACTTCCTGTTTCCAGTTCGCTTGGTAGGATGATCCAAGATCATGGCCTCTGCTCAGGAACAACTTCACTAAGGATTGCCAACTGCAGCTGGGCAGAGGAGTTTGCTGAGGTCCTGAGACGTCACCAACTGTAGCTGGGCAGAGGAGTTTGCTGAGGTCCTGAGATGTCACCTGCACCTCTCAGTTCAGCACACTAAATTCCCAAAGGCACATTACTTGAGCTTTCTCCTTTCCTAAGGCTGGGCTGGAAAGAAGGAATACACACACACACACACACACAAGGAATACACACATACACACACACAAGGAATACACACACACACACACACAAGGAATACACATACACACACACACACACACAAAGTCATGCACCCCTTAACCATCAGACAATTGAAAGATATTCTAAGAAATGCATGGTTAGGCGATTTTGTTGTGAAAACATCACAGAACATACTCACATAAACCTAGATGTATACACCTAGGCTATATGCTATCACTCCTCGGCTACAAATCTGCGCAGCCTGTTACTATATTGGGTTAGGGTTAGGGCATAGGCAATGGTCACACACGGTATTTGTGTATTTGAACATGTCTAAACATAGGAAAGGCACAATGAAAATATGGTATAAAAGATAAAAATGTAGGCCTGGAATTTGCTCTGGGTGGGTGACTGGTGAGTGAGTGTGAAAGCCCTGGACATTACTGTGCATAGTGCAGACTTTATAAACACTGTACTCTCAGACATTGAATATACACAAAGTTTTCCTTTCTTCACGAATAAATTAGCCTTGCTGTATTTGTTTTTACTTTATCAATGTTAAAAATGTTTTACATTTTTTTTACTCTTCTGTGATAATACACACATTGAGCCAGGTGCAGTGGCTCACAGCTATAATCCCTGAACTTTGGAAGGCCAAGGTGGGAGGATTGCTTGAAGTCAGGAGTTCAAGACAAGTCTGGGCAACATATTGAGACCCCATGTTTACAAAAAAATTTTTAAATTTAGCCAGGTGTGGTGATGCATGCCTGGAGTTCCAGCCACTTGGCAGGCTGAGGCAGGGGGATGGCTTGAGCCCAGGAGTTTGAGGCTGCAGTGAGCTATGATCAGGCCACTTAACTGCAGTCTGGGCAACAGGATGAGCCCCTATCTCAAAATACACACACACACTTAACTGTATAGATGCATAACAATCTTATCTTCATATCCTTATTCTATTAGCTTTTTTCTATTTAAAAAATTGTTTTTACCTTTTAAACTTTTTTGTTGAGAACTGAGGCACGTGCCCACACACATTAGCCTAGGCCTACACAGGGTCAGAATCATCATTATCAGTCCTTCCACCTCTACATCTTGTCATACTGAAAAGTCTCCAGGAGCAGTAATACACAAGGAGTTGTCTAGTTGTCCTATAATAATAATGCCTTCTTCTGGAAGACCTCCTGAAAGACCTGCCTGAGGCTACCTTACAGGTAACTTTAATACATGTGTGTGTGTGTGTGTTTGTATAGATGGTCCTATATATATAAAGCACACTCAAAAGTAATAAAAAGTTTAGTAAATACATAAACCAGTAACATAGTCATTTATTATCATTATCATCGTGTTTTGCACATAAGGCACGGCTATAATTTTATATGACTGCCTGCACAAGTTTGTTTATACCATTACTTATCCCAAACTCATGAGTAATGCATTACACTCTGACATAACTAAGGCTACAGCATTATAAAGTGATAGGAATTTTTTTACCCCTAGTATAATCTTATGGGACCAAAGTATATATTTGGTCCACAGTCGACTGAAATGTCATTATGTGGTATAGGACTATATTCCATTTAATATGAAAAATTCTTTAAAAATGCAAACTAAACGATAGTAACAGAAAGCAGATCAGTTGAGGCAGAGTGGGTAACAGAGAGATTATAAAGGTAAAAAAGAAGTGACTGAGGAGATGGATATTTCACTATCATTTTAAGATTTTTATTTTTAAATCTTTAGAGAGAGGATCTTGCTATGTTGCCCAGCCTCGAGTGCAGTGGCTATTCACAGGAGCAATCACAGCACACTACAGCCTCAAACTGCTGGCTTCAAGTGATCCTCCTGCCTCAGCCTCCTGAGTAGCTGGGATTACAGGATTACTAGGCTTCTGTTCATCAACCTGATTATCGTGAAGGTGTCTTCACATATGTCAAAACCATTCAAATCTTACACTGTAAATACATAACATATATCAATTATACCTCAATAAATGTTATTTTAAAGACATCCACCTCTCACATACACATGCAGCCAAATAACACTTGGTCCCATCCTGGCATTTCCCTGAGAGCCTATCTCCTCCTGGTCCATCTATAAGGAGAAGCCAGGCCAGGGCTCGCATGACACTTCCCTTGGACTTGCCCTGTGGGTGGGAGGGAGACCAGGAAGGAGTGCGATCGCTAGTCACCTGGCAGCTATGACCTCTCAGTATTGTAAGTCAAAGTCATTACTTCTGCTTGAGTTCATCCATGTCAAATATTAACCTTTAATTACTTGCAATGACGACAACAAACACAGGACCCATGGGTTCAAGGGCAGGCTGAGACCTATCATGTTGTGTTGGTGATGACAAGGTCAATTGGCCTTCTCTGGTGAGGTAGGTAACATAACCAGGTAGTTCATCTGCTGAAACTAGTTTCCTAAACTACCTAGAGATCTCGTGCATCTTTGAGTGTCTCCTCAACCACCCAACACATAATCATTTGAAAAGCTCTCCAGAAGAGCACACATTCTTCCCATGGAGGACCCTGCAGCTGCCAATGAGCACCACTCAGGAGCTTATCACTCCTTTCTAAGCACAAGGGGAAATCTGGATTCATCTCCAGATTCAAAGTCATTTCCATCTGACTTTCCTCCTCACACCTCCTCATTCAAAAGCAAAGATCTAATGGACATCTACTGTCTACTAAACACAGGCGAGGTGGTGGGGAATCCAGCATAATGTAGACACAGTCCCTGAGTTCAGTGAGCTCAGTCACATGCAGGGAGACAAACAGAAGCCACTGGCTGTAATATATAGAATGCTATTGTTATGCCCAGATCTCGAAGTCCCCAAAGACCACCAGGGAGCCAAATCCGATGCAAAAGCAAAAGAACCTTTATTCAAGCTCGAGCCTGGACTCTCAGGGGCCCCTCAGTGGGTCCTAGCTGAGAGCCCTGACTCCCTGGTTACAGGGGTTTTTATTGTGGTTACAAGAGGGGTGGGGGCTTTCCACTGGAGCAAATATGGGGTTGGTTGACCTACTTCTTATACTGCTCTATTCGCTAAGCAGAGCCAGGTGGTTAACTGGGGCTTTGGGGTTTCTCTTGCTGAAATCTAATTGACTGGAGGTAGGGTGCAGGTGTTTGGGGGTTTTTCCAGGAATCTGGGATCCAAGATGGCAGCGGGTCACAAAATAGTCACTCCTGTCTTGTCTCTCTGTGTCCATCAGTAGAAGAGCAGCTGGGGAAGTTATGGTATATCCAAAAAGGGGTTAATATTTGACAGTAAAAGTTACAAATTATTGACCCACAAAACATAGCTGATTATCTCAGAAAATTATGTCATGTGAAAGAAGCCAGACACAAAGGAGTATTTTTCATGTTATTCCATGATACGAAGTTCAGAAAAAAGCAAAACCTGATCTCTGGGGATAAAAGTGGGAACCAGCAGCTGCCTCTGTAGCAGGAGTTATGGGTAGGCTGAAGGGAACCCGGGAACAGCTGCACGGGGACACGTCCTCTCTCCCGAATCCTGCAGTGGTCACACGGGTGTACTCAGGGGGAAACTTCCTCTCTCCCGAATCCTGCAGTGGTCACACGGGTGTACTCAGGGGGAGACTTCTCTCCCAAATCCTGTAGTGGTCACGTGGGTGTACTCAGGGGGACACGTCCTCTCTCCTGAATCCTGCAGTGGTCACACGGGTGTACTCAGGGGGAGACTTCTTCTCTCCCAAATCCTGTAGTGGTCACATGGGTGTACTCAGGGGGACACGTCCTCTCTCCCGAATCCTGCAGTGGTCACACGGGTGTACTCAGGGGGACACGTCCTCTCTCCCGAATCCTGCAGTGGTCACACGGGTGTACTCAGGGGGACACGTCCTCTCTCCCAACTGCAGCAGTGGTCACAGAGGTATACACATTCATCAAAACTCATCCAACCAAAAACTTTGAATCTATGAAATATATTGTAAGCAAATTATTCTTTGGTTTTAAAAAGAATATAAGAGATAAGAGTAGAGAAAGCTATTTGCTTCTCTGAGTCTCCTCAGGAAAAACTTCACATGGGAAGTGACTATTGAACAGGATCCTGAAGGAGGAACAGGATGTTTTTCAGTTGGTGCTAAAAGCAGGAAGTAAAAGGTGGAGGTATGAGGGTCCACAGTGCGTCTACCTGAAGGAGAACTCTGGGATGTGAGGTTTGACTGTTTGAGACAAGGTCTCATTCTGCCACTCAGGCTAGAGTGCAGTGATACAATCATAGCTCAGTGTAGCCTCAGAGTCCCAGGCTCAAGTGATCCTCTTGCCTCAGCATCCTGAGAAGCTGAGACTATAGACATTAGCCACCATGCTCAGCTAATTTTTATTTTTTTGTAGAGATGGGATCTCACTATATTGCCCAGGCCAGTCTTCTTGAACTCCTGGGCTCAAGTGATCCTCCCACCTTGGCCTCCCAAAGTGGTAAAATTATAGGCATGAGCTACTAAGACCAGCCCTCTGCTTGGTTTCAGACACCTTAAGGAACTTCTCCCAAACTGTTTCTGAATATACAGATATAAAAGAGGCTTTATAAATTTCAATGAGATAAAGAATTTCTCTTCGAAAAAAATCTCACAACTATACAGTATAAATAAGAGAATGTACAGCCAAGTTTTATAAGAGACAAAAAATTGCAGTGACAGATACTGAGGGATACACTATTTCAAAGAAGAGGAAATGTGAGAAATGAGTCGTTTGCTAAATAATCTTTTTATTGTTCATGGAAAAATACAGGTTTGGAAAGGTCTATCGCAGTGTGTATTGACTTCAAGGTCTCATATTGCAAGTATATGTAACAGTATAACCTATACACAATGTTACAAAGAGATAATATCCACCTCTTCTAAATACTATCATTTAACAGAGGTAAATAAGAAATGTAAACAAAATGCTCTAAGCAAAGCACTTCAAAGTTGTTTTGCATGACATCTACCTTGTCTTTCTGGAGTTAGGAAAGGTGTGGCCCATAAAAATTTAGCGAACAAAAGGTCAACACCTTCAAGAAGCTCTTTCCAGGAAGCAGGCCACTGACGCCCATGACAGGCTGCAACTCTAGCTGGTCAGCCAGCAAGGATTTGGGGTGGCTCCGGGGCCGAAGCTTACTGCTAAGGCCTATCTGGGGCTGGGCGGAGGGGAGCAGCAGAGCACCAGGTAGGAGGAAGCTGCTGCCATGACTCCTTAGGATGCAACCTCCTCTACGGGTATGAACACCTACCATTCTGGTGTGAATCTGCCACTCTCAGCAAACATGGAAATGTTTTTAAGAATAAAAATATTAACACTGGACCCACAAGCCATTTTCTATGCAGTCTGCAAAGAATCATTACTAATTCCTTTCAACCAAGTTCTCATTAAGATGCTCTTTAAAAGAGGCGGCTGCTACTACACTGCCTGACAGGCAGGCCAGGACAGAGGTAACAAAACTTCTCGGTACAACTAGTAATTCAAATAAATACAGCTTATATTAGGGAACAAAATCAACATCATTCACATGGCAACATACTCAAGCACAGCAACAACATTCACAATTTCAAGGCCAACTTCAACTATATCTGCATTTCCCTCCACAAAAGACCCTGTGGGGAGGGCAGCACACAACAGCAACACTGCCTTGTCCTCTCCAGTGTCCTTACGGCTCAGAGAGCTCATTTATATATAACAGATGAAATACAATTTTTTTTTTTTTTTTAACAATCAACACACAGCAACAGAGGAAGAGTCTACCCTTCCCCCTGCCAGACTTCCTTGGCATGAAGCAAAGCAAGGCTATCAGAAACAAAAATGCCTAGGCTGACTGTAACAAGGCTCACATTCTATGAGAAAACAGCGTTCTAAAATTCCTTCAATCACAGATAATGAAGAAATATTAAAGAATTTGCAGTCTCATCAAAGAAAATATTAAGTTGTATAAGTGAGATTTTCTAATATCCAGCTTCTTTACTTAATATATAACTATTGAGTATATACAGAATTTCCACAAAGCTCAAGTGTAATATTAATAATCTCAGATTATTTGCACTCTACAGATCAGCATTTATCAGGATATCCACTTAAGAGATTTGTAAGTCAATATTAATAAGCAACTATATATTTTTCTTATTGTATTGATCGAAGAACATAATTATTCAGTAAGAGTAAATCCAGTTCGATGAGTATCCTTTTCCCCTTGACTCTGCACAGTAAATTTTATGGTTCAGTTTCTACATTCTTGACTTTTCCAGTTATAATCAAAAAGCTGGTAAGCTGCAAACTCCAATGGAAAAACTGGTAATAGTGTGGAAACAAACTTTCAGGGAATGACCAACTGTTTATAGCCTTACTAGAAGCTCTAATCTTCTTGAATCTCTAGACTGAGATATTCCAGTATTTTAAACATGGGAGGGCAGCATTGATATTGATAAAGGACTAGTTCATAGGTAAGGTTTTGGCCTCTGGAATGATGTATGGCTATCTATAAAAACTGGCCACGTTTCTGTTTTATGGACATCTGTTCTCCCCACCATACCACTGTCAAAGTCACTCACCTGTCCTGTCTCAATGGGGTTGTTCCTATCTCTTTTGAATGTTCTACTGCACATACAGGATTCACTGCGGTAAAACTTAACATATAGGTGATTTCCATTTCACACTGCCAGCTTCCCAAAAAACATCAACTGGGAACAATTTCTGGTTAGTAACTTAATGGCATTTCCTCTCTATAATGGAAATCAAAAGAGTTGTTTAGAAGCTGAATGAGTATCTTGGGTACTCTATTAAGGGAATGCTATACCTGCTATCAAAACCCAGGGACACTTAGACTTAAAGGTGTTATGGATTCGCATGAGATTTAGCAGTTTAAGATACAGTTTTGATTTTACACTGTGTAAAAGTGCTGTGAGGTATGACAGAATACCCTTTGGCTTGCTTCCCAGTGAAGCCTGTCCCAGGGTACATGCCTCAGCTCCCTGCACAGGTGCTCAAGAGATAACACAATAAGCTTCACCTCAGCAGGCCCAGCAACCAGCACTCAGATGGTGAAGACTGTGGCCAGCAGCCCTGGGGTAGAGCCCAGGGAAAGCTTTAAACAGGAAACAACTTACAGATGTTGGCACAAAAATTCTGTATTTCAGTACGCCTTCCCAATAAAGTCAGAAAATAATTGTTTTTAGTTAAAGACATGGACTCTATGCTCAAAAATAATACAATGCCTCACAAAGCAAAACCTAGGAATGAAAAAACTTCATTTATCGGTATCTTACTTTGGCTAAATTATCAGAGTAAGCCAGTAATAAATTGTATTTATTATTGCATTTAGAAGCAGTGCCTACCATGTTCTAAGACAGTACTAGTGAATTACATGAAAACAGTCCACAGATGTGATAGCCCTTTAGCCTTTTGCAACTTCAGAACTTAAAAAGACTAAGGCTAAATAGGATTCTACATTCAGATATTTACTAGCTCAACACAAGCTGAGTTAGGAGACAGTTAAAATACTAGATTCTCATTCACTTATGGTGTTCTCAGGAAGTTCCCATTTGGACACAAAAGCAATAGTTCTCAGCCTGGATACACATCAGAATCACCGGAGCAGCTTTTAAAAATTACCAAATGCCCAGGCCAATTAAATCCGCAGGGCAGAGCGCGGAATCAGTATCTCTAGGAGAGTCTAATATGCATCCCTTCTGAGAGCTATTGCACAAAAGCCATGTGAATGGGACTTGTATCTAGAGAGTTTTGTGTTTTCTCAATTCCACCAGAAAAAGAAATTTTTAGAAAAAGGCACAGTTGTGCTTCCTCTAAATACAGTCTGCAGTTGGGAGGTGCAGGATCCCGGAGGTTATCTGGAGCGCTGGTTGTAAAGAAGAAAGTCCTTGTCTTGGCAGAGCAGGCAGAGTTTCAGGCTTCGGCAGCTGCCTCCAGCAACAAAGAACGCCCAGATGCCCATGAGCACCATGATTATATATGCTGACACCAGATTTATCCCATAATAAGGATTTATGAATGTCTGCAAAGGAAAAATAGGGTAATAACAGTAAGTTTCTTTCTTTTTTTTGGAGACAGAGTCTCACTATGTCGCCTTCGGTAGAGTGCCGTGACAACACAGCTCACAGCAACCTCAAACTCTTGGGCTTAAGTGATTCTCTTGCCTCAGCCTTCCAAGTATTTGGGACCACAGGCGCCACAACACCCGGGTATTTTTTGTTACAGCTGTCATTGTCGTTCAAACCTGCCAGCCTCGGTGTTATGTGGCTGGTGCCGTAACCACTATGCTAAGGGTGCCAAACCAACAGCAAGTTTCTTAAACATTTAGGATAACAAAAGATATAGAAAAATACAGAATATTTCAGTAGTTGGTGTGCTTTGCCAAACACATGATGTATTTCATGTGTTATGGACCCACAAAAGCACGTAGAGCTAAGCTAGTCAACAGGGACTGGCTGGAGGTCCTGTGCTTTGCTGTATTCAAATGGTAACCCTAGAAGGTAGTCATCAGGCAGAGCCTAATGGAATACCCTCCAGAAGATACAAGTTGTATAATCTGGACCAGGTTTAAATTCACTTCTGTGTTAAATGGCTTTTAGAATTTGCAAGAGAGTAAGACAAGTCCAAAATTACTTGAGTGGCTGGGAGTGTTGACTCATGCCTGTAATCCTAGCACTCTGGGAGGCGGAGATGGGAGGATCGCTTAAGCTCAGGAGTTCAACAGCCTGAACAAGAGTGAGACCTGTTTCTACTAAAAATTGAAAAATCATCCAGGCATTGTGGTAAGTACCTGTAGTCCCAACTACTCAGGGGGCTAGGGCAGGAGGGTCGCTTCAATCCAGGAGTCTGAAGTTGCTGTGAGCTAGGCTGAGGCCATGGGACTCTAGCCTGGAGCAATAGAGTGAGATTCAGTCTCAAAACAAACAAACAAAACCCACCAAAATTACTTTAGTATAAATTTCAGCTGCCCAAATTGCTATGGGTTCCAAAAATTTATTCGCTGGAATATTGATGGAATATTGATGGAATGAATGTTGAGAGGTGCTGTGTTATGCGATAGTGAAGACCAAAGTCCCTGTTCTAGTGGAGCTTGTATAATTATAATTGTGATGACACTAGATAGGTAAAGACAAAGTGATCTCCTCAGGGTGGTCAAGGCAGGCCTTAGAAAAGCGGCATTTAAACTAAGACATTTAGGAGGAGTGGGTCAACCCTGTGTGGACCAGTGAGAGGAACCAAAAGAGGGCAAAGAACTTGGAGCAGGCGAGAACCCACAAAAAGTCAACATTGATGATGTGTAGAGGGGGAGGGGAATCACAGGAGATGGGTCTGAGAGAAGACCATGTGTTGGTAAAGAGTGCAGATTTTATTCTCAGGGCAACACATGTCCTAGAAGGGTTTTAGGTAGGGCACCTGAATGACTAGATTTTTTAAACCGTAGAGAAGGGATTAAAGGAGGTTATGGTGAAAGTTATAGCACAGTGACCCTGCCCAGGGTGGTCACGGTGGTGGGAGGATGGGCAGAATGGATGATAAGAACTGACAAGACTTGCTGATGGGCTGAAGGGGAAAGAAAAGGAGAAACCAAAAGTGACTCTCATGCTTCTGGCTTTACGTAAATGGTGGTGCCACGGAATGAGATAACAAAAGCTTGAGGAAGACCAAGTTTGGAGTGATGAGTAGGAATCAAGTCCAAACAAGACACATTAACAGTGAACATGACCATGAGCTTTCCAAAGGAGGATGTCAAATGAGCAGTTAGACGTAGGGATCTGGGCTGAGAGGGGAGGTGTGGCTAGAAAAGGAAACTAGGAGCACAGCCTGGAGACACCCCTTAAGGTCATGGCCATGAATACAATTACCCAGGGAGCTACTATAGAGAGAAAGGAAAAGTGAAGACCGAGCCCTGAGAAATCCCAACATTTACTAATTACTAGAATAGTAAGAGCCAGTAAAGGGATCTGAGAAGGGAACAAATAGTAAGGTAAGAGAAAATCAGGACAGTGTGATGTGGAAGGACAATATTCCAAAGAGGGATGCTCAACTCTTATGGAAGGCTGTAAAGATGGAGAAACAGCAATGTCCTTCAGACCCGGAAAACGGAAGTCCTTCTGACATTGACAAGTGCAGCCCCCCTACACCTTGAAACCGAGCTGCTGAGGAAAAGCGCAGTTTTAAAAGTGAGGCTGACCGGAAGCCAGGCTGGACTCGGAGTATAAGGGAAAGGAAGTAGAGACAGGATGGTGGAGGTTACTCTTTGAGAAGTTTTGCTTTGATGGGAAAGAGAAAAGGCGTGGCAGGAAGAGGAAAGGTCGATAGTGAAGGATTTAAGATATTTAAGATAAGCTGGTCAAGAGAGGGAAAGACTGGTGATGTGGGGCAGAGGGCAGAGCCAAAACAGGGAAGTCCTCAGGCAGGAGGGAATGGCTTATGTCCAGAGCCCAAGTGGAGGGACTGGCCTATGACAGGAGGGACACTTCCTCTGTACATGGGTATAAGTGCAAAAATGGTTCCTACCCAGCCCCAGCACCTACACATAAAGGAGAGGATTTCATCTTTGCTTATCAAGGGCTTCAGGGGCATGTCTCCCACGCCTCCACCATCTTCACCTTCACCCCATCCACACATGGCCTGGCTAAGGCACTGTACCTGACCTACCATCTCTGGTCAGGGAAATGGGCTGATTTTATAGCAGTACCTTCTGCAGAAAGTGTGCTGTTCTCAAGAGGCCTCAATGAGCACAGCTGGCAGTAAGCATTTCCTGGATTCTTCTATACCTCAAAACCACTAAATTTCAACTTATTGTACAGAGTGCTAAGCTCTTCTGTATTTTATGTTAGCTTACTTCTTAAAAAATTTTTTTTCTTTTAAAAAATGCTAAAAGCAATACATGACTGTTGTAGAAAATTAGAATATACAAGATAAATAAAACAAGTTTTAAAACTTGAGATTTGGCTAGGTTAGAAATGGAACGCAAAAAGTGAAATCATAAAGAGAAACTGATTAGACTACATTAAAATGAAAAACTTTTGTTCACCAAAAGACATTAAGACAATATAAAGACCACATCATAGAAATTATTTGCAATATGCACATCTGACAAACTATTCTCTGACAGAAAATACGGAGAAATCACAAAGAAAAAGACAGATAAATCCAGTAAGTGGGCATAAGATTTGAATAGTCACTTCATAAAAGATTGATCCAAATGGAGAAGAAACATCTGAAGATGTACTCAATGTCATTAATCAGGGAAATGCAAATTAAGTTTTAATGACACTCTAAGCTATTGATTTATATATTTATGATACCACCACATAGCCAGCAGTATAGCTGGCAGCAGAGAATTCCACACCAAGTGCTGGTGAGGAGGTGGGGGAATGGCAACTCATAAACGAGTGCTGGGAGTCTAAGTTGATACGACCACTCTGAAAAACTGAGTGGTAATTAGAGGTACACCCCATGACCCAGCAATTCACTCCTAGGCATATATCCAAGAGAAATGTGCACACATGTTCACCCAGGGCTATCCACAAGAATGTTCATAGCAGTATTATTCTCAATAGTTAAAACTAGAAACACCATAAAGGCCTCTCTGCTGTAGAATGAGTAACAGTACAGCCACACAGTATACTATAGAAAGCAGCAAATGAGCATGTCAGAATTATGGAACGATGAATCCCACAAACAGGGTAGGCAAAGGAGCCAGACACAGAGCAAATGCTGTACATTTATGTCAAATACCATGAGGCAGCGCCAAACTGCTGTGTTAGTCAGAATCATGCTCACCTTTAGTGGGTCAGTGACTAAAAGGCACAGAAGGCTCATGGGAAGGTTCATGGGACAATATGTTGATTTTCATCTAACTTATACAGATGTGTTCACACTGAAAATTCATCAAGATGTATACCCATGCATACCTGTGTACCTTTCTGGATGTTATTTTAATAAAACAATTACTTAATCATTCTCTGAAATCTGCCGTTGAGCATCAACCACTATTAATATTTTGATATATAATCTTCTAAACTTTCTGGGTCCTTTTGTTATCACTAAAGAGAATAACATCAACTATTCAATGTAATTGACTATGTGCCAAGGACTGAGGATACAAAGATTGATGAGATAAGGCCTCATCCACGAGGACCAAACTGTAGTTAGAGAGAGAGAGATTAAATAAAATATGCTAGCCAAAGATAAAAATAAGGAAGGTGCAGTGTCTGGAACGTCCAACCTTCCCAGGCAGGAGTCCCATAGAATGAGCAGGAAAGATGAATCACTGCAGATAGACAGCAGGAACAAAGGTGTGCCTATTGGGGACACCAGGTCAGTTTAGATGGGACAGCAATACTGTGAATTGTGGAGGATGTCAGGAGGTAAGCTTTGCAGCAGGAAGAATCAATAAGAGGCTTATGTCAAACGAGGAGGTAGATTTTACAGGCATCTCTAAGGCTGACTGCTCTCCTCAACACACCTGGTCTCCAGGATTCCCTGGACATCCTCCTACCTCACTGGCTGTTCCTTCACTTTTCCCCAATTTCAATCTTGGAGCATCCAAGGGCTCAGTCCTCAGGTCTCTTGACTATTTACACCTACTCTTTGTATCATCACTTCTGGCCTACGTGTCTTAAACTCCAAACTTTTCATCCAACTCCCCATGACATCATTTAATGAGATCTCCCCATAGGTGTTCAATAGGCACCTCCAAAGTACTGTGCCTAAAAGGGAACTCTCAGCCCTCCCTCACAAGCTTCCCCATCTCAGCTGATGTTGACTCAGTCTGACAGTCCAACTGCCCGTGCCAAAAACCTTGGAGACATCTTTGGTCCTGCTTGTTCTCTCACATATCTGTCTGTCAAGAAATACTGCTGGCTCTACTTTCAAAAATATGTCCTGAATCTGGCCATTCCTCATCTCTCCACTGCTATCTCACACAAGTCATCACATCCTTCCTTAAGGACTATAATTTCTTCCTTCACGACAGTCTCACGTCAACACAGCAGAGTGAGCCTTTCAAAACTTGAGTCAGGACACACCTCCTTCCTCAATGCATTCCAATGACTCCTCATTTCTTTTTCTTTTTTTTGAAATGGAGTCTTACTATGTTACACTCAGTACAGTGCTGTGGCATCATAGCTCACAGCTCTTGGGCTTAAGCAATTCTCTTGCCCCACCCTCCCAAGTAGTTGGGACTACAGGCACCCACCACAAGGCCCAGATATTTTTTTGCTGCAATTATCATTGTTGTTTTAGCTGGCCCGGGCTGGATTTGAACCTGCCAACTTCAGTGTATGTGGCTGGTGCCGTAACCACTGTGCTACGGACGCTGAGCCTGACTCCTCATTTCACTGGGAGTAAAAGCCAAAGTCCTACATTACTCAGGTGTGGCCCTCACTTCCAACCTACTTCCCTCCCACTGGCAGCCCTTGTCATATCTCCCGCTCAGCTCTCCTTTGCTCAGCCACTCTGGCCACCCAGTTTCCACAGGTGTGCCATGTACAGCCTTTACTCCTAGGTCCTTGGCACTGGCTGTTCAGTACAGATGCTTTCTCCAGACAGCCACATGGCCAATTTCTACACTCCACCTCTTAGCTCAGATATCACCTTTACAACGAAGCCTACTCTGACCATCTAATTGTGAGATCCCCACCCCACACATGCTCTGGGTCCCAGTCACTTGCTCTGCTTTTCGTTTTTTCCACAGCACCAATCACTTCCTAAGATACCATATAATTTCTTACTTATTACGCCTACTATTTATCACCTGCCTCTCCCCATTAGATTATAAAGGCAGGAATCTTTGTTTTGTTCTTCTAGGACAGTGCCTGCACCACAGAAGGCACTCAATATAATTATTTGTTGAGTAGATAGCCATTGGATCCATAAGAAGGGTTTTTTGGATTTCTGATTATAAAAGCACTGTTATGGAACATTTGGAATGTAACAAAAATGATAAAAAGAATCCACAATCCGAACACTCAGAGGTAAATGTTAATATTTTGATCCATCCCTTCTGTCTTTTTCCAACAAAGATTTGGCTTTACATAGCTGCCATTCTATATAAAAAGTAACTTTAGTATCCTGCACCACTGAAAGGTTTTGGGGAGGGAGGCAATAAGATTGCATTTTAGACAGATGAGAGGGCAGGAAGCCCAGTGTAAGAAAATGGCTGGAGAGGAGAGAAGTATAAGGCAGCTCTCACTAGAAGGGGAACTTTTCATCATCAGGTAAGAGATGATAAGGTTTGGACACGGCAGTAGAGGGGTAATTCTCATGTACATATATGAGAGATTACAATAAGTCAGACCCAAAGCATTAAATAGTACTTTAAAAACAGATCTAGGCAAGTTTAACTTGACTGGCATTATCACGGTGTCAGTGAGGAAGAGTGAAATGGACTCTTTGGTTATGGATCAGAATGAGCAAAATCAGTTCAACTAGTATGAAGATTTTAGGAATTTACATCAAGTACTTTAAAAAATACATTCCCACTATTTAGCTTAATAATTCCATGCTTTGGAATCTAAACAACATATGGAAAACATTTCATGTACAGGAATGTTCAAGACAGCATTACAATACCCAAACAGGTGGAAGTGATCAAATAAGTTGTAATAATTTTTATGTAATGATACATATAGCTATTAAATTTATATCATAAAGGATTTGTAATATCATGGAAATTGCTTCAAATGTGCTTTATAACATAAGCATAATGCCGGACTAGCTCATGTTTGATTAAAAAAGACACATGAAAAAAAAACCTTTATGAGACCCACCAAAAAAATTAATAGTGGCCACCTTTCTTCAGTAAGACCCAGAGATGATCCATTCACTCACCTAAATGACATTTCTGAATTTCTTGATTTTCTTTTTTTTTTTTTTTTTTTTGCTGTTTCTGGCCAGAGCTGAGTTTGAACCTGCCACCTCTGGCATATGGGGCCGGCGTCCTACTCCTTTGAGCCACAGGCAACACCCTATTTCCTGATTTTCTTATGAGCATGTTTTTCATCTAGAGAAGACTCTACCATTTAAATATATGGACCTGAGTTCCAGAAACCAGTTTGAACATGTGGCAACACTCACCTGGGCCGACACCAGCAGATGGGTCAGGAGAACTATGAGAAGGATGTACCAGTTTTTCTTCTCACAGCCGTCAAAAAACACAATGCCCCAGAAAACATGCAGCAATATGATAACCAGCGTCATGAAAGCTGAAAGACAGCCAAACGTTAGTGCCCACTCACACAGACAGCAGACACCATTGCTCACTCAGCTCCCTGCCGCTGCCCCCAACTCTCAAGTCCGCTGTGCCATAGTGAGTCTAACCCCTGCCCACAGAAACAGGACCTAGACACACGCGTGCTCAAATGGTAACTTGAAAAGCAACATTTCTAAGTGGGATCCAATCTGCAGCTTCTCATCTGGAAAGTGAACTTGTTCCATAAAAGTTGGTTTGGATCTGGCTCTCAAGTAATTTACCTGAAGAATTTAATAAAATTGTTGCGATGTCTAACCAGCTTTTTCCCAACTAGCCTTCCACACTAAGAGAGCCTTCAATTAAAAGGAGTATCTTCTGTTTAAACAAGCTTCCTCACTAAAATGGAATTTCCCCTCAGATCTTTTTTTTTAAAGGCCAAAGTAAAAATAAAATATTAAAACTCATAATTATGTAAGATTCTTCTTAAGCAACTGGCACTGAATTTGATCAGCACTAGCAAACTGTGTGTGTGGTATGTGTCTGTATGTTCTGCGTGCTGGATAACATTATTTAAAGTGCACAAACCCCATATATTCTGCAAGTTTTAAAATGGAAAAAAAAAGGAATGCAGATTTCCCCTGTCACCCACATAATCAGATACCATTAACACCCACCAGACTGGCAAAAATTCAAGTCTGAAAAGACTCTTTCATACTGCTGGAAGACAATCCAGCATTACCAATTAACATGGAAATTTGCACTTTCTGGTTCACTCTAGCAATTCCATAGCTAGATTTATACTTTGAAACAATTAGTTCTCAAATTGGAAAACATTGTTGGGACCCACTCCACACTTCCTGAATCAGAAACAACTGGGTGGAAGCCTAACAATCCATGTTTAAACAGTCCTGCAGGTAACTCAAATGCATGATTGATTTTTAGAACCACTGCTCCAGAGACAATCTTACACATCTGTACAAGGAGGTATATATGAGAATATTTATATTGGCATTGTCTGGAATAACATGTCCGTTATTACCAGAATGGATAAATAAATCATGGTATATTCACACAATGGAATACTATACAATCTACAATATAGATGATCTTAAGAATATAACATTAAGGAGTGGGTGGAGCAAGATGGCGGCCCAGTAACAGCTTCCTTGCGGCTGGGCACGAAATGTCATCAATCCACACGCAATAAAGATGGTTCCAGTCCATGAACCCCTGTATCACTCTCCCTCTGGAGAAACCCTAACTGCCCCCTTCTATCATTGCTCCATTCAGCAGGAAGCAGTTAGATCGAGTCTTCGCCCCTTTTCCCTAACAGCAGTTGGAGTTTCTACTCAGAGAGGGAGAATTGATGCAGGTCATTTGGCGCCCTAGCCAGCTCAGCGGAGCTGGCGGACCTGCCGCCTCCTCCTTGGTGGTGTAGGTGCTGCGGTCGGCAGCTGAAGAGCCAGCGGGCTGGATGATAGGCAAGGAGAGGGACCTCCAACCCCCACCAGAGGCTCCAATAGACAAAAAGGCTGGACAACTGCCGCGGAGACACCTGTGCCTTGGTGTTTCCTTCACTTTACACTTAGGACTAAATGTGGAACCCCCATTTCCTATGCCAAGGTCAATTTCTTGTGAATTTCCTAGGCCTCAATTCCATGAATGGACTGTATCCATTCATTGATATATTCATTCACCTTGCCCCTGGTGGAAGGGACTGCATTCATTAGTTTCCTGGCCAAGGAACCCATACACCTATATATACCCTGAGACTAAAGGCCTAAAGGAGACGGGGAAAGACCAGGAGAGAAACTGAGAGAGCTTCTCTCTCCCCACTAGAATTCTCTCCCTCTACCAGGAGCTTTAGTGTTTTCTGTAATCTTTTTTGTAAATAAATTCTGTCTTACCACTAGGGGGTGGGGGGGAATAATGTAATGAAGAATAATAAAATACAAAAAAAAAAGAAAGTGAAAGAGGCCCGGTATAAATGTCTGGGACGCTAAACCAGCGAGAGCTGGCCAGAATAACAGGACGCAAGCTCGCAACTTGACCACACAGACACAGGTGCCACTCTGGGACACATGGTAGATGGTGGAAAATATTTGTTGAAACAATGATTGGAAGAAAGAATAAATGCCTGGCAGATGAATAAAAGAAAACCACAGGAAAGAAAGCGAGGAAAGGCTACGTACCAAGGAAGGGGCCCTACAGGAAGCATGGCACCTCAGTGGGGCAATTGGGGAGACACCAGCTCTGCTCTGGGACATGAGTCTGGTCCTGCTGGTGCCTTCTTAAGTCCCAGAGTCTGAGACAGATCTTGCCCCATGCTTGGTCTGAATACCTCCTTTTTAGACCACACTCAGGTACTCTTGGTGAAGTTATTATACCAACACTTGTCTTTTTCTTTCTTTTTTAAAACTTTTTTTCAAAAAGGATCATATAAGTAAGCTGGTCTTGGTGGCCCAGCTACTCAAAAGGCAGAGGGGTGAGATCACTTAAGCCCAGGAGTTGGAGGCGGCAATGAGCTATGACCGTGTCACTGCATTCCAGCCTGGGCGGTGGAGCGAGACCCCGTTTTTTAAAAAATTATATAAGTGATATCTGATTATATATATATAATTAAGAAAAACTCTAACAGGAATCACCATCCTGAACACACACATGTGCAGAGTTAACATATATTCCCACAAGTTGTTCCTACCCTTTTTTCTCTCTATATAAAGTCGTCTCGATATGATTATAACCATTTTATGAATAAATTTTTGAATCTTTTATCTCTCAATATTAAATCTCAAGTATTTTCTTGTGACATTACCTATTCTTTTTAAGGAATACAATACATTTTTTATTGTAGCAAAATATATATAACATAAAATTGACCCTTAGGGATCTTTGCTACATTAACAGTATTGTGTGACTATCACCACTATCTAGTTCCAGAACATTTTAGTCACCCCAAAGGAAACCCGTGCCCATTTTTAGCCCCTCTCCATTACCCTCTGTCCCTAGCCAGTGGCAATCACTAATTGGTTTTCTGACTCTGGGTGTTTCACAGAAATAGAATCGTCTGTCTGATTCATCTCACCTGACACAGAGTTTTCAGGGTTTCCCCATGTTGCAGCATTGATATCAGCACTTCATTCCTTTTTATGTGATGCTATTTTAAATTCTACTCTTCCACTCAAAAGTCTTGTATGGCTTCCCACTGCCTGTGCAAATAAAGCCCACACTCTTCTGCGTGGTATCCACTATTCCAGAAAATCCCACCTACCTGTCTTACTTGTGCCAACCTTGTACCTTTGATGAAGGCGTCACCAAATATGTAAATTGGTGGTTCCCAAAGCACAGTGCTCAGACTACAGCACCTGAGATATGTCCAGAAAATTCAGTTCTCAGGCTCTTGCCCAGAATACTGAGTTAGAAGCTGGAGCTCGTGTTCTAACAAGCCCTCCAGGTTATGTGATGTCCTCTGGAATTTGAGAGCCCTGGCTCTACAATGCACCACTCCTCAAAGTCTAGTTCATGCCCCGAGCCTTCCTGCTTGTCCCTCCTTGAGAGGATGTCCCCGTTACATTTGCGTGGTGTCCTAACGCCATCTCCACTGCTAGACCTCAGCTGTGTGATTCATTTAATCTGAACGCGGAGGAGACTGGACCAGGCCCAGCTGAGGGCTGCTCTTCTGAGCCTCGGAGGCGGGCCGGGTTCCTCTCCGCCTTCTGCTGCTCATCACGCCTCTCAGCCTCACACGCGGCTCCCAGGTTGCCCCGAACCAACTGCCAACAGCTGCAGCAAAAGGAGAAAGAGGAAAAGACACTAAATGTAGCAAATGATGTTGTTGCGAGATCGTGACTTTTCTATTCTGTGGGTGTGAAAATGTCCTTTCTTTCCTGAATGGTATTGATAATGGATGTCTGGGTTGTAATGATCAGATACTTATCACGCCTATGATCAGATTTCAGAAAGTGCCTCTTGCTGCTAGGACCGTAGTAGGCTCAGCCCTGCTGCAGCCAGAGGAGCGTCAGGAGCATCACCCCGGGGCCACCTCGGAGCCCCCGACTTCTGCACAGCTCAGTAGCCTTTGCTGGGCCATACGCTGCTCTGCCTCCCACATGTCAGAGGCCGCTAAAAACTGAGCTGTAGCTCAGAGAAGATCAGAGGCAGCGCGGAGGAGGGAGAGAACAAGAAACTTAGCACAGGGAACCCGCCCCGGGGTGAGGAGACTGTGCCTGGTACACACGTGGCTTGTTCCGCAGGAACGCAGACTGGGGGTGATTGATGTGATGCACACACACTCACTCACTAGAGCTAGAGAGAGCGATACACACCCTTAAAGTCTGAATTTTGAGAATAACAGATGAAGCGTCTATGAAATCTCTGAAATTCTTTTTTTTTTTTAAACCCTAAACCCTGGGCCCATTCTAGCAGAGACAGCATATCAAGCCATCAGAGACTAAGCAAGAGGAGGAAAGGCCTGGGTGAGCAGGGAGCGACGGGACAGTGCCACTCTCCAGCCACAACTAGGCCAGGGCCACGGATGGAGAGCGGCGTTCTTGTTAGAGTCAGCTGTGTGGTGCCCTGAGCCTAAGGGTAGCATTCCAAAGTGCAGGCCCAATTTTTCCCGATTATTTCTATCGCTATAATTACAAAGTCCTGAGTTAAAAGAATCCTATAGCTGATGCTTTTGTAGAAATTCTGCCTGTTCAGAAGGACCCTTTCTCTGGAGGAAGGCTCCCTCTTAAAAAAAAAAAAAAAAGCAAAGACCCAGACAGATACTGTTTTGTTCCCACCCCAACTCTCTGGCCACCAGTGATTTGACCACAGGTGGACATGGGTGGGCAGCTGATCCCACATAGACCAGTGAAATTCCCTCATAGGAATCTGGGATTGAGGGACTGAGTGTCCACTCAACTTCTGTGTGTTACTGGAACTAAGACTACACAGACTCAGGTGCTACGGAGCAGGCCTCGGGCACGAGGTGAAAGAGGGCATGTTGCCAATTTGTAGAGAGGTTAACAGGGTTGTGACTACGTCTCAAGGTGGAGAGTCTCATGCTGCCAGCTCTGGTTCCCATCTTTTAGGAAGACAGTCCCATTCCCACACTTGGGATCTCTGAGCCACCCACCAAACACCTGCTGTCAGACCCCCTTCTTTGTGTCTGTTACTACAATGGGGGGAGACTTGGCAGGCTCCAGGGGCAACACTAGCCCCACACTAGTCCGTGCAGCTTGTGGTAGCTCAAGAAATAGTGAAGCAATCAAGTTCACTGTTCTTAAGAGTGAACAAATTAAGAATATTTGAAAAACTGGTGTGTTAGATCTAGCAAGGGTTAAGAAAAGCATGACAGCACCCTTGAAATATTACAAGTTTACTCATAAAAGAAGGAACAAGATTGGTCCCAGGGTACTTAGATTTGTTTGTTTGAGACAGGGTCTCACTCTGTGCACCTAGGCTGGAGTGCTGTGGGGTCATCATAGCTCTCCTGGGCTCAGGCAATCCTCCTTCTCCTTCCCAAAACAGTGGGATTACAGGCCTGTGCCACCAGCCTGGCCAAGTAGTCAATTTTTTAAAAAACTTCACTCGGAAGATAACAGATTGCCTTTTTGTTTGAGGTAAAACCAACATTTTTAATGACATAAGTATGGTAACAGATGGAATGACAGATGGGGTTTTTAATTTGTATGTCCATCATTACTAGACAAAACAGAATTGGCAACTTCATGTCAGTTCCCTATTTTTTGTTTTGTTTTGTTCTGTGTCTGACTTTTAAATTTATATTGGTCTGTGAAATCTAAGAGTGTGGAACTAGTGAACTATATGAGTTTAAGCTCCTTTCAGCTCTGGACTCTGCACTCTAGAATTGAACTTTCCAATCTGTCTTAGAACTTTATATGGACAAGTCAGGCAAAGCAACAGGGTCCCTCCCTAGAGGCTCCTCCTGGCAGCTGCTGCCAGAAGGGGTTGGTAGCATTACACTGAAAGTCACATTGGAGTTTTGCCCCAACTTTTTATTTTGAAATTTTTCAAAGCTACAGAAGAGTTGAAATAATAGAACAAGGCTGGGTGGGATGGCTCAACAACCTGTAATCCTAGCATTCTGGGAGGCTGAGGTGGGAGGATCTCTTGAGCTCAAGGGTTCAAGATCAGCCTAAGTAAGAGTAAGACCCCTTCTATACTAAAATAGAAAAACTAGGGCGGCATCGTGATGTGTAGTTCCAGCTACTCGGGAGGCTGAGGCAATGGGATTGCTTGAGTCTGAGAGTTTGAGGATGCTATGAGCTATGACACCACAGCATTGTACCCAGGGCAGCAGAGTGAAACTGTCAAAAAGAAAGAAGGATGGGCAGTGCCTGTGCTCAGAGGAGTAGGATGCTGGCCCCATATACCGGAGGTGGTAGGTTCAAAGCCAGCCCTGGTCAAAAACTGCAAAAAAAAAAAAAAAAAAAGAAGAAAGAAAGAAAGGAGTGAGAGAGGAAGGAAGGAAAGAATAGAAAAAACCATTCAGATACTGTTCATCCACATTCACCATTTGATAACATCTGTCACATTTGCTTTCTCTGTGTATATGTATGTACACTCACGTACACACACACACATAAATTAGAGTCCTCATCACTCTTCACCACTGAGCACTACAGCATGTATCTCCTGAGAACAAAAACATTCTCTTATAAAACTACAATGACCCCCTGGCCTTGTGGCGGGTGGCTGTAGTCCCAGCTACTTGGGAGGCTAAGGCAAGAGGAATCGCCTAAGCCTAAGAGTTGGAGGTTGTTGTGAGCTGTGATGCCACAGCACTCTACCGAGGGGGACAAAGTGAGACTCTGTCTCTAAGAAAAAAAAATGACATTATCACTCCCAAGAAACTGAACATTGATATGTTAATTAATGCATCTAATTTACAGGGTGGCTGTAAAGTTTGTGTAAAGAATGTTTCTATTGGCTCAGTGCCTGTGGCTCTACGGGCTAAGGCGCCAGCCACGTACACCTGAGCTGGTAGGTTCGAATCCAGCTCGGGCCTGCCAAACAACAATGACGGCTGCAACCAAAAAATGGTCGGGCGTTGTGACAGGCGCCTGTAGTCCCAGCTACTTGGGAGGCAGAGGCAGGAGACTCGCTTGAGTCCAGGAATTGGAGGTTGCTGTGAGCTGTGATGCCACAGCACTCTATCCAGGGTGACAGCTTGAGGCTCTGTCTCAAAAAAAAAAAA
>CAUYON010103329.1:0-39085 GCA_963573935.1 Arctocebus calabarensis
TAAACAACAATGACAACTGCAAGAAAAAAAAGGAGCCAGGTGTTGTGGTGGGCACCTATAGTCCCAGCTACTGGAGAGGTTGAGGCAAGAGAATCACCTAAGCCCAAGAGTTAGAGGTTGCTGTGACCTGTGATGCCACAGCACCTACTGAGGGCGACATAGTGAGACTTTGTCTCAAGAAACAAAAAAGAAAGAAAGAAAAGCTTCTTTTTCTGTTTTTCTCTGTATCTGTGCCTAAGATCATAAGCACCAGTGTGTAGGGCTCCAGACATCAAGAGATGTTTCGGGGCCTGGAAAACTTTGTTAGCTACTCCGCTGCATTTGACCCACAGATGAAGGGAGCCCGTGTACAGAGGTGCTGTGGCTGCCCCCTGCCGGTATAGAGGGGTAGTGCCGGCTGTAATGGAAATGGATGGGCTCTCAGGACTGTTCTGCCTTCACCCTGCCTGCTCCTGTCCCCACTACCTTGTGGCTGATTTTCAGCCACAAAGACACTGCGTGGAGAGTGAGGATTTTTAAAACTATTGTTCCCTGGGTCACTGCAGATGCTCTGAATACTTAGAGAGGCTCTGTCGTAGTGTGTTGGTCTGTTGGTGATGTGTACAAATGACTGCTAGGAAAGCTGGCTGCTGAGTGGAGGAGGGGAGGTGACCTCAAAGCCAGTTCAAGAGAAGTCTGTCAGCCAAGACAGCATCTCTCAGGCACATTTGTGTCCTTCTGAGGTGACGACTTTGAAAGGAGCCACTGGGGCTGTGTTTGTTTTAAAGATCTGTTCTCAAGATAGAGTAAGATATATGTACACACAGTTACAGCCCAGGTGTCCTTGGGGTCATAGTACAGCAACCTCCATTGTTAGGAGTAGAGCCAAAAGGTGAACATTGAAAAATTCCCCAAGCCTAGTTCTTTCTTCTATAGGAAGCTTCTTCCTATAGACAATGCGGCTAGCTTAGTTGTGCCCTTTCTCAGCGCTCAGGAGATATGGAGTGTCCCTTAAATGTACCTGACCTCTACCTATACTAGGAGTTGCAGATAGAGACCACCAAGAAGTGACATCTGGCGAAGGGGAAGGAGGTGGGAAAGCTACAGTAATCAGATTATGAAGTTAAAAAGCCAGTGAAGTGGCTTGGCGCCTGTGGCTCAATGGGCTAAGGCGCCAGCCACGTGCACCTGAGCTGGCGGGTTCAAATCCAGCCTGGGCCCGCCAAACAACAATGACGGCTGCAACCAAAAAATGGCCAGGCGTTGTGGCGGACACCTGTTGTCCCAGCTACATGGGAGGCGGAGGAAAGAGACTCGCTTGAGCCCAGGAATTGGAGGTTGCTGTGAGCTGGGACGCCACAGCACTCTATTCAGGGTGACAGCTTGAGACTCTGTCTCAAAAAAAAAAGCCAGTTAAGTTATTATAAAAAGTCACTGAGCGAAGGTACAGAAGTTTTGTACCCTCAGGGGTCCCAGAGGGTGTCACTGCATCATGACTATGATACCTGATGAATCAAAGCTCTTATTAGAAAGTCATCAGTGCTAAAGAATCAAAGAGAAAAGGAGTTCCGAGATCATGAAATGGAGCTATTTCCTTGATCAAGGCAAAAATTCCTCTAGCCCAGCACTGTGGAAGGCCAAGGCAGAAGGATCACTTGAGCTCAGGAGTTGGAGACCAGCCTGTGCAAGAGCGAGACCCTGTCTACTAAAAATAGGAAAATTGGCTTAGCGCCTAAAGCTCAGCAGCTAGGGCACTAGCCACATACATCAGGGCTGGCGGGTTAGAACCCAGCCTGGGCCTGCCAAACAATGACAACTAAAACAAAAAAACAAAAAAATGCCCGGTGTTGTGGCAAGTGCCTGTAGTCCCAGCTACTTGGGAGGCTAAGGCAAGAGAATCACTCAAGCCCAAGAGTTTGAGGTTGCTGTGAGCTGTGATGTCATGGCACTCTACCCAGGGCGACAGCTTGAGGCTCTGTCTCAAAAAAAAAAAAAAGAAAGAAAGAAAACTTACGGGCATTGTGGTAGGCTCCTATAGTCCCAGCTGCTTGGGAGGCTGAGGCAGGCACTTGAACTGAGGAGTTTGAGGTTGCTGTTACCCTCAGCACTCTGGCCTGGGCGACAGAATAAGACTCTTGTCTCCAAACAAACAAACAAACACCTCTAAGCCAAACTTATAAAAAAACACACGGACCAAATTTTTCCATTGTTCTTTTACTGCCTCCTTTCTGTCTTTTACACTTTGCTTGATCTGATTTTGATTTTTGTGGCTGGCCTGACGTAGGAATTCCACTTTATGTTTTTCTTTATGGAGAACTTGTAGTCCCAACACTATGTATCAAATTGTCCATCTTCCACCAGCATCAGCAGCATTCTTTTTTTTTTCAGACAGAGTGTCAAACTGCTGCCCTGGGTGGACTGCCACGGCATCATAGCTCACAGCAACCTTCAATTCTTGGGCTCTAGAGATCTTCTTGCCTCAATTTTTCTTTTCTTTTCTTTTTTTTTTTTTTTTTGAGACTGAGTCTCACTGTGTTGCCCTTGATAATAGTGCTGTGGTGTCACAGCTCACAGTAACCTCAAACTCTTGGGCTTAAGTGATTCTCTTGCCTCAGCCTCCCAAGTAGCTGGGACTACAGGTGCCTGCCACAACACCAGACTATTTTTTGTTACAGTTGCCATTGTTGTTTAGCTGTCCTGGTGGAACTGCCACCCTCAGTGTACATAACTGGTGCCCTCACCACTGTGCTATAGGCGCCAAGCCTCAGTTTTTCTATTGTCGTTGTTTAGCAGGCCAGGGCCAGGTTTGAACCCACTAGCCCTAGTGCATGTGGCTGGCGCCCTACCCACTGAGCTATGGGTGCCAAGCCATAAGCAGCGTTCTTTCTCACTTTAAGCAAGTTTCTGTATATGCCTGGGTCTATTTGGGGCCTCTATTCTATTCTGCTGGCCCATTTGTCTGTCCCTGTTCCAGTACTGTGCTGACTATAGCTTTATAATTAGTATTTTTTTTTTTTGTAGAGACAGAGTCTCTCTTTATCGCCCTCAATAGAGTGCCGTGGCATCACACAGCTCACAGCAACCTCCAACTCCTGGGTTTAAGCGATTCTCTTGCCTCAGCCTCCCGAGTAGCTGGGACTACAGGCGCCCGCCACAACGCCCGGCTATTTTTCTGTTTTTGCAGTTTGACCGAGGCTGGGTTTGAACCCACCACCTTCGGTATATGAGGCCAGCGCCGTACTTGATGAGCCATGGGCACCGCCCTATATAATTAGTATTTTTAATGGCAGTGCAAGTTCCACTTTATTCTTCTCTAAGAGCATCTCTATTCCTCTATATAAATTTTAGAATCATCTTACCAACTTCTTCGGGGAAAAAACTCCTAGTGGGAATTTCATTGGGATTGCATTACATTTATAGATCAGTTTAGGAAAGAATGGACATCTTTATGATTTTTTTGAATATTATTTCATCCCATTCTTCCTGGGGTATCCTTATGGAAATTCTAATTTAAAATGTTAGACCTTCTGAATTTCAATTGTCATGGTGTTCATTTTTATTTATTTATTTATTTATTTATTTATTTATTTATTTATTATTTTTGAGACAGAGCCTCAAGCTGTCACCCTGGGTAGAGTGCTGTGGCATCACAGCTCACAGCAACCTTCAATTTCTGGGCTCAAGCGAGTCTCCTGCCTCTGCCTCCCAAGTAGCTGGGACTACAGATGTCTGCCACAATGCCCAGCCGTTTTTTGGTTGCAGCCACCATTGTTGTTTGGTGGTCCTGGCTGGATTCGAACCCGCGAGCTCAGGTGTACGTGGCTGGCACCTTAGCACATTGAGCCACAGGCACCGAGCCATGTTGTTTATTTTTAGAAGTTCTTTATGGTTCTTTTAAAATCTACTTGGACCAGGTACAGTGGTTCGTGCTATAATCCCAACATTTTGGGAGGCCAAGGTGGGAGGAACTCTTGAGGCCAGGAGTTGAAGACCAGCCTAATCAAAAGCAAGCCCCTTCTCTACAAAAAATAGAAAATTAGTCAGGCATGGTGGCGTGCACTGGGTAGTCCCAGCTACTTGGAAAGATGAAGCAGGAGGATTGCTTGAGCCCAGGAGCTTGAAGTTGTGAGCTACGATGAAGCCACTGCAGTCTAGCCCAGGTGACAGAGCAAGACCCTGTCTCAAAATACTAATCATCATCATCTTCATCATCATCTATTTGGTCATTCTTTTTGTTTGTTTGTTTTTTGAGACAGAGTCTTACTTTGTTGCCCTGGGTAGAGTGCTATGGCATCATAACTCACAGCAACCTCAAACTCTTGGGCATAAGTGATCCTCTTGCCTCATCCTCCCAAGGAGCTGGGATTACAGGTGCCTGCCACAATGCCTGCTATTTTTAGATACAGGTCTCACTGTAGCTCAGGCTGGTCTCCAACTCACACCACAGTGCTAAGATTACAGACATGAGCCACCAGCCCAGCCTGGTCATTCTTTTTTTTTTTCCTGAGACAAAGTCTCAAGTTGTTGCTGTAGGTAGAGTGCTGTGGCATTACAGCTCACAGCAACCTCAAATTCTTGGGTGTAAGTGATTTTCTTGCCTCAGCCTCCCAAGTAGCTGAGACTACAGGTGCCTGCCACAACACCTGGCTATTTGTGTTGTTGTTGTTGCAGTTGTCATTGTTGCCTTAGCTGGTCCAGGCTGGGTTCAAACCAGGTCTCGGTGTATGTGGCCGGCACCCTACCCGTTGAGCTCTGGGTGCTATCTCCAGCCTGGTCATTCTTTATAATCTCTCATTCTTTACTCATATTGGTAAGGCACTGTTACTTCTTAAATTTAGTACTTCATAATCTGTGTCTGATGAATTCCATATGCAAAGTCTTTGTAAATCTGATTCTTCTGCCTGCTGTTTGTGCAGGCTCTGGCTCATATTGCCTTATTTCCTTGCATGTTATGATTTTTTTTTTAAACTATGACGTTATTTATTTTCCTTGGATCTTTATCTTGAGAATTTTTTGAGGCCTGGTTTGAAGTTGTTTTCCTCCAAAGAGGGTTTGCATTTCCTTCTGCAACCCCAGGAGCACTTTCAATTAAATGTTTTGTTTATAGAGTTTTCTACCTATACTGGGAGCTGTGAATTCAGATTGTAAACCACAAGATTTAGTCAGACCTTAGGTGGAACCCTCAGTGAAAGTCAGTCACTTTCACTTACCGTGTGACCCCTGGGCTAGTCATTTAATCTCTACAAATCTGTCCTATCATCTGTGAAATAGTAATAATAATACCTACCGCCTAGGGCGACTGCAAGGATGAAATGGGATAATGTATATAAATAAAGAACTTCCTTGGGGTCCTCTCCCACAGTTGGTGGTCAGTGAATGCTGTTTTCTCCCTTCCTCTTCCTGCCCCCGCCAGGAGGAGCAGTTGGGGGCAGCCCCAGCCTTAGTTCCACCTCTGACTTGTAGGATTCAGTTACCACAGAAGCTGAGTACCTTAGACTTTGCTCCTGGGGATCACTCTGCCTTCAATTTTGAGATGACTGAGGTCCCAAAAGTCTTTGACAGACACCCCTACCCCACAGCTTGGCTGTGGTCTGGAGTTGTCATAGAGGTCCCTTGGTGGTAGGTTTTAAAAAAAATGACATTTGACAGAATTGGTTTTGTTTTTTTTTTCAGATGCTGCAGGATTTTTAGGCTGATTAATGATGATATTAAAAGAAAATTTTTTATGACTAGATGGTGGGACATTAGTAATAAAACTTGAAAATAGTTGATAATTTTTAATCATTTGGGAAGTTGCCAGTAATATGTATGTAAGTGAAATAAACAGAAAGTTGTACATTGGCCTATAAATATCTTAAGTCCTTTCTACAAGACATAAGGAAATAGACTTCATAACATGAACTCAACTATATTGAGAAAAATTGGGGAAAGGAAACCAGAAGGAAATAGATTTAAGTGTAAACAGTGGTTACTTCGAAATGGTGAAATGCTGAGTGATTTCTCCCCCCAGCGGCAGCGTGGTACAGACAGTGGCCAGAGATGGCTTTGGCATCAGACAGTCTTGCGCTAAGTTGATGCCTTTAGGCTTTAGACAAACAACAGACTATCTGGGTTCATTTCCCCATCTGTTGAGTGGTTTTGAAGATCAAAGGAATAATAAGTCCGCGTGCTTATACTGTGATCTGGCAGAAGTCAGCTCTATAGATGGTGGCAGTAACTATTTTTAGACATATATATTCTTTCCCGATTTTTAAGTACTGAACATGTACTGATTTATAATCAAAGAAAGAATAAAATTATAACTAAACAGCAGAAGCAAAGGCAGCATATGCTTTACCAACATAATTACTTTATGCCCCCAGTTTGGTATATGGAGTTTCCTGACTCTTCCCTGCTACTGAGCCCCAGAGACCTACAGACTGAAGGGCTAGTGCAGCAGGGTGCCATGGGCTGGCCCAGGGAGGAGAGGGAGAGAGTAGACCACAGCCTGAGTGGCTTCAGAGATGCTGAGCCTCTCCCTCTGTCCTGGCCAGGTCGCAATGAGCCTCTGAAGAAGGAGCGGCTCAAGTGGAAAAGCGACTACCCCATGACGGACGGGCAGCTGCGGAGCAAACGAGATGAGTTCTGGGACACGGCACCCGCCTTCGAGGGCCGCAAGGAGATCTGGGATGCACTCAAGGCTGCTGCCTATGCTGCTGAGGCCAACGACCACGAGCTGGCCCAGGCCATCCTGGATGGAGCCAGCATCACCCTGCCTCATGGTGAGTGGGCAGGGGAGGGCTTTAGCATCGCTGTGGATAGGGAGTTGTCAGCAGAGTTTAGGGGTGCAGGAGAGCTGATAGCCAGCCATGTGTAAGGAGATTCTATCTAAGTTGGGGGCGGAGGTCATGGTATTCACTTACTCTCAAGCAGCCCTCACTGAGCATGGGCCAGGAATGAGGACACAGAGGAAAACAAGACATGGTTCCTATTTGCCTAATGAGGGGACAGAAAGACACCAATAAAACCTACAAAGCAGGCTGGCGCCTGTGGCTCATCGATTAGGGTGCTGGCCCCATATACCGAAGGTGGCGGTTTCAAACCCGGCCTCGGCCGAACTGCAAAGCAGAAAAATAGCCGGGCATTGTGGCGGGTGCCTGTAGTCCCAGCTACTCCGGAGGCTGAGGCAAGAGAATCGCCTAAGCCCGGGAGTTGGAGGTTGCTAAGCTGTGTGATGCCACAGCACTCAACTGAGGGCGAAAAAATGAGACTCTGTCCCTACAGAAAAAAAAAAAGAAAAAAGAAAACCTACAAAGCAGTGTGATCAATGCAAGCTGTAGACTTGCTCGGGCGCTTTGGAGTCCCAGAACATCTAAGACACCAACCTTGTATGCAGTGCTGAGCACTGAACTAGATGCCTCCACTGCATTATCTCATTTAAGTTCACAGCAGCCGTATGGGACCAGGTAAAACAAATGCTAACAGTGGAACTCTAGAGTCATGGACCTGGGTTTTAACTTGAGTATTTCCCTTTCCTAGGTATGTTACCTTGAGCAAAGAGGTTCTTTTTTTTTTTTTTTTTTTGAGACAGAGTCTTCACTGTGTCGCCCTTGGTAGAGTGTCATGATGTCACAGCTCACAGCAACCTCAAATCTTGGGCTTAAGGCTAGGTTCCTGTGGCTCAGCAGGCTAAGGCTCCAGCCACATACACCTGAGCTGGCGAGTTCAAATCCAGCCTGGGTCCGCCAATCAACAATGACGCTGCAACCAAAAAATGGCCGGGTGTTGTGGCGGGCGCCTGTAGTCCCAGCTACTTGGGAGGCGGAGGCAGGAGACTCACTTGAGCCCAAGAATTGGAGGTTGCTGTGAGCTGTGATGGCACAGCACTCTATCCAAGGTGACAGCTTGAGGCTCTGTCTCAAAAAAAAAAAAAAAAAAAAAACAAATATTGGCCTTAAGCAATTCTCTTGCCTCAGCCTCCTAAGTAGCTGGAATTACAGGCACCCACCTGAAACCCCGACTATTTTTTTGTTGCAGTTGTTTAGCTGGCCCGGGCCGAGTTCAAACCCACCACCCTCGGTGTATATGGCTGGCACTGTAACCACTGTGCTATGGGCACCAAAGAGCTTTTTGAATTTAGAGCCTAAGTACCTTAGAGCTGTAAAGGGGAGGTAATTATTTAGGGTTCAACAAGACGCACATAACATCATTTAATCCAGTCCCAGTACTTAGTAGGTGCTCACAAGACAGTAAACATTTCTAGAGGCACTACACTGTACCAGTGAGGAAACTTACAGGCCCACAAAGAACAGGGCCTGTGCTGTCTCATTCATCCTTATAAGCATAGTGGCTGGCACACATGTACAAATGAATAGTTAAGTAATGTGCTCAGGTTGAATGAACCCAGTACTTGGTAGAGGCAAGATGCCAATCCAATTCTTCCTGACTGCAGGCTTGTGCTCCTCTGGTCATAAGTCTATCCCTGGGAGACCTGACTAAGGAGTGGCCATGGCAGTTGTATTAGTCTGCTCAGGCTGCTATAACAAAATACCACACACTAGGTGGCTTAAACAATAGACATTTATTTCTCACAGTTCTAGAGGCTGGGAAATCTAGGATCAAGTTGCTGAGCAATTTGGTTTTTGGTGAGGAATCTTGCTGGCTTGCAGGTGGCTAACTGCTTACTGTGTTCTCATATGGAGGGGAAGGGGCAGAGATAAAGTGAGATGGTACTCTCGTGTCTCTTACAAGGACTATAAGCTAGGCACAGGGGTGTGTACGTATAGTCACGGTTGCTTGGGCGGCTGAGCTGGGAGGATTGCTTGAGCCCAAGAGTTTGAGACTAGCCTGGACAACACAGCAAGAATCTGTCTCTTGCTCAGTGCTTATAGCACCGTGGTTATGGTGCCGGCCACATATACCAAGGTTCGCAGGTTTGAACCTGGCCTGGGCCTACTAAACAACACTGACAACTGCAATGACAAAACAACAATGACAACTGCAACCAAAAAATAGTTGGGCGCTGTGGCAGGCATCTGTATTCCCAGCTACTTGGGAGGCTGAGGCAAGAGAATCGCTTAAGCCCAAGAGTTTGAGGTTGCTGTGAGCTGTGACGCAACAGCACTCTACAGAGGGTGACATGGTGAGACTCTGTCTCAAAAAAAAAAGGCTCAGCACCTGTGGCTCAAGCCGCTAAGGCACCAGCCACGTACACCTGAGCTGGCGGATATGAATCTAGCCGGTGCCCGTCAAACAACAATGATGGCTGCAACCAAAAAATGGCCGGTGTTGTGGCGGGTGTCTGTAGTCCCAGCTACTTAGGAGGCGGAGGCAAGAGACTCACTTGAGCCCAGGAATTGGAGGTTGCTGTGAGCTGTGATGCCACAGCACTCTATCCAGGGTGACAGCTTGAGGCTCTGTCTCAAAAAAAGAAGAAGAAGAATCTGTCTCTTACACTGTTAATTAAACCAGATCAGGGCCTTTATGACCTCACTTAACTTTAATTACTTCCATATAGACCCCTTTTCCAACTCCAGTCACATTAGGAGGTTAGAATTTCAACTTAGGAAAAAAAAAAAAAGAATTTCAATTTAGGAATTTAGGGGGACATTCAGTCCATGGCAATGAATCCCTGAGCCAACTCTGACAACCCCTCCTCTCCCACAGGCACCCTCTGTGAATGCTACGATGAGCTGGGGAATCGCTACCAGCTGCCCATCTACTGCCTGTCACCGCCCGTGAACCTGCTGCTAGAGCACACCGAGGAGGAGAGCCTGGAGCCCCCCGAGCCCACCCCCAGTGTGCGCCATGAGTTTCCCCTGAAGGTGCGCCTGTCCACGGGCAAGGACGTGAGGCTCAGTGCCAGCCTGCCTGACACAGTGGGGCAGCTCAAGAGGCAGCTGCACGCCCAGGAGGGCATTGAACCATCGTGGCAGCGATGGTTCTTCTCTGGGAAGCTGCTCACAGACCGCACACGACTCCAGGAGACCAAGATCCAGAAAGATTTTGTCATCCAGGTTATCATCAACCAGCCCCCGCCACCCCAGGACTGATGAGCCCACAGATCACTGGGAAGGGAGGCTCCTGTGGGGCTACACGGCCCCCTCTGGAGTACTAGGCCCCCCGCCCTGCTGCTGCCTTTGAGTGCTGTTATTTCCTGCAGGGGCACCTCCCCATTATGTGGCTGCTGGGTGAGCCATGAAGGGACTGTGCCTCCCAGGGCACTGTGGGCCACCAGTGCCTAGCATCCAGGGAGCAGGCTATCATATACAGGCCTCGCAGCCTCATCAGAGAAAAGGTGAACAGGGCCTCTGCCTTGTCTGTCTCAAAGCAGGTTCGAGCCATGAGGGCCAGCCTGGAGGCCCCTGGAGCCCAGATCTGACATCTGGTGCTGCCGGCTGTGCTCACTCCGGTTTTCTGCTCAGGGTCTGAAGCAGCTGCTGTCTTCCTCCTCTGTCCCCACCCCTGGCTCTGCTCTGGACACAGTGCCAGTTCTCTGGAGAGGAGGGAACCACCAGTGAGCCCCAGGGCTCAGGGAGCCTGAGGCGGGCCTCTGCCTCTCCTTGCCTCCAGCACAATTGGCAGAGATGAAGCTGCGGTGGACAGCTGGGCTGTTGCGGCAGAGGTCTGCACAGGGCCGTCTCCTGGCTATAACCCAGGTGGTGAGTGTCTGCAGCCTGGTTATGGCCCCCACAGCCACTCTCTGTGTACAGACATATCTGCATATTTATCAATAAAGCCTTTTGCTCCTTCTCTCTTGCCTGGCATTTTACTGAGTTCTTCTGTGGCTCTGTGGCACCCCAGGCCTGTTCTGGTGTGGGAACAGGTGGATGCCCAGCCTCCCCAGCTGCTCTGGGCACAGCAGGGTGTGCATGCAGAATGAATCTTGGACTTTGAGTCCTCTGGGCTCTGAACCCACTTAGCTTTAAAGTGGAGCTGAAGCCACCTGCCCTGGGTTGCTGGGTAAATGAAACAGGAAAACAGATGTGAAAATGCCCAGAGTGTGAAGGCAGCCTCGGGACGGAGACCCCTGCAGTAGAAAAGGCATGGCCCTTGTGACAGAGGTGTGCAGGAAGTCCTGGAGATACTGTGCCCGTTGGGAGGTTAAACCAAAATCTCTGACATATTTAGATTATGACATATGTCAAATCTTTGTGTTGGCTCACTGGCAAGGGAACCAGAGAGTAGAAGGACTTGGTTCCTTGAGCTTCCTCAGGGAACTCTTAGATACGGTTGTTTGGCTAAAGGCAGGCACATGAGCCTCTTGCAGCAGAGAGCTGGGGCAGCAGTGGCAGGTAAACCCGGGTCCACTCTCGCAAGTTCCGGGTGTGGAACTAAGTATAGGATCTGCTTTTTCTTCCAGTTGAGAGCATTTTCCCTTCTCAGTGAGCATGGCTGGCCCCAATCAGAGCAGCCTGCACTGTCTGGGCCTGACGGGAAACCACAGTGGGAAGGGTGATGCAGAGTAGCTGGTCTCCATGCTGTGCTCTGGCTTCCCCTGTGAACCCTACAGAAGACTTACCCTGAGACACTTGAGGGAGGAGACAAGGATAAATTTGGCCTTGAAGCCCCATAGCCAAATGTGGTGATGCTTCGCTAGGGGGCACTGTGGGATCCCAGAAAGGCAAAGGCCAAGGGGAGCCACCATCAAAGAGGGAAGCAGCTGTCCTTACTCCTGCAGCTGCCCTGGTACTCTGGCCTAGACAAGCAGACTCTGCCCTCCTTGAAGCCAGCAGGGCCTATTTGCTGGACAACCTAGGGATACAGGCCTATCAGGCCCCCATGTGTGATTTTCAGGCCCCCTTGCTGATGCTGGTTGAATGGGGTTTCCAGGCATCCAGCAGATGGCAGTGCCATCCTAGCTGGGCACACAGCCCCCTGGGTCCTTTGTGCAGCCCAGCTGCCCTAAGGTCCAGCAAGGCCTAAGCTCTCAGGGCAGAGATCGGACAGGCTCCTTCCACAGCTCTTGGGGTGCTCTGCCTTCCAGCTCCAATAGACCAAGTGTTGGGGGGCAACTGGCCCTGATCTCTGGCCTTGGCTCCCTCTGCTCCCTGGGGCTGTCTGAGGTGAAGGTGATAGGTAGGGGAGGCAGGTGGAGAATTGGGCCGGTGAGTCATGACAAAGGCGCCCTGTTGGGCAGTGGGGGGTGGAGGGTGCTCTGGCCTATAAAGCCCCCGAGGCCCTGTGGCCTGCAGAGACAGTCATGGACGGCACCATGGAGAGTTCCGAGGCAGTACAGAGAGCCACAGCACTCATAGAGGAGCGGCTGGCGCAGGAGGAGAGCAAGGTGCAGTAGGAGGGTGGGGGATCCTCTGCTGCCAGGGGAGGGAGAGCTTGGTTGCCAAAACGTTGATGGAGAGAGGGCCTGGTGTCCCCAAAGGTGCAGCTGGCCCCATTCACGCTCCAGGGTGTTCCTGGCAGGGGGAGAGGGTTGCTGGTGGTGGGAGATGGGGCGTGGGGGGATTCCTGAGACTCTGCTCGCCCACCTTGGCTTTGTGGAAAAAGTGGACCATACAAAGCAGATAGCTGGGGCCGTGCCTGAGACTGTCAGGGATGTGTGCAGCTCTGAGCCCCCCCAGCTGCTGGGCGGAAGGCTACAGCAGGAGAAATTCCAAAGTTTGGTCCTTGAGGAAGAATAAAGACTGGAAATGGAGCAAGAAAAGGATTCTGGGGAAGGAAGCGTGGGTTTTCTCAGGACTGCAGACCATGTTTGGGGAGGCTTTTAAAACGTGGTACTCTGTGTATTTGTATTACTCTGGGATAAGGAAATAGGGTAGGGGGTGCTGGCTTACCCTACTCTTCATTTTGTTGAAACTACTATTTGATCTGGTGTCTATTCTACTAAAAGTTCAGTGCTATAGGGAATGTAGGACCAATAAGGTCCAGATCCTGCTTTCTTTTTACCAACTCAGCATTCATTTTAGCCACCTTTGTCAGTTACAAGTCAACTAAGAAACGGCAGAGGAAAGAAATGGCTACATAGAGGTGTGAATCAGAAGTGAAGGAGCAGAAAGGGTGGGTGAATCGTTCTGACTGTGGAAAGGAAGATATTTGAACTGGACCTTCAAAAGTGAGAAGTGGGGCAGCGCCTGTGACTCATTGAGTAGGGCACCGGCCCCATATACATAACGGTGGTGGGTTCAAACCCAGCCTCAGCCAATCTGCAAAAACAGAAAAATAGGCTCGGCGCCTATGGCTCAAGCAGCTAAGGCACCAGCCATGTACACCTGAGCTGGTGGGTTCGAATCCAGCCCGGGCCCCCCAAACAACAATAGCGGCTGCAACTAAAAAATGGCCGGGCGTTGTGGCGGGCACCTGTAGTCCCAGCTACTTGGGAGGCGAAGGCAGGAGACTTGCTTGAACCCAGGAATTGGAGGTTGCTGTGAGCTGTGATGCCACAGCACTCTATCCAGGGTGACAGCTTGAGGCTCTGTCTCAAAAAAAAAAAAAAAAGAAAGAAGGAAAAATAGAAATAGAAATAGCTGGGCATTGTGGCAGGCACCTGTAGTCCCAGCTACTCAGGAGGCTGAGGCAAGAGAATCGCCTAAGCCCAAGAGCTGGAGGTTGCTGTGAGCTGTGACGTCATTGCACTCTACTGAGGGTGATTTTTTTTTTTTTACTCTATCTCAAAAAAAAAAAAAAAAGGAAAGAAAGAAAGCTCTGTAGCAAGAGCTAAGGCTGGAAAGGAAGAGGACATACCAGAGAGGGCCATGTACAAGATATTTATTCTATGGGCAGTGGGGAGCCACTAAATGTTGAGTGAGGGAGAGTGGTGTCATCTGACTTACTTTTGGAAGGCAGCTCTGATGGCCCCGAGAAGAGCTTGTTAGAGGGGTACAGCTCACCCTAACAGGAAGGGAGGTAGATCCCATTCAATAAAGGAAGTATGACTGAATGAGGGGTAAGGAAGAGGACAGGGTCAGGACTCCAGGGGAAGAAGAGATCAGGTGGTCAAGGAGGAGCTTGGGCTAAGCCTAGTGTCTTGGCTGGGACATGCCTGGAATTCCAGGCATCCTTCATCTTACTCCCCTGCGGGCATGTATACGTGGCAGGCCAGTGGCAGGCAGGTGAGTCATGCTGCAGTGCCATTTCTGGAATGCTATCACTAGACACAGGGACTTTACAAAGAGACACAGAGCAGTCCTCATCCATTCATTCATCCAACAAATATAGCTACAGGGCTGTCAGGACATGGGATGCCTACTGAGTGCCTGCTACATGCTGGGCCCTGTGCTACCTTTTTACAGGCATGCTCTCATTTAATCTACACAATATGAATTAAGGTGGGAGTTTTGTTTTGCTTATGAAGTAGCACCCAACTCAACAAATTTTTTTGAGACAGAGTCTTACTTTGCCACCCTTGGTAGAGTGCTATGGCATCACAGTTCACAGCAACCTCAAACTCTTGGGCTCAAGTGATCCCTGCCACAATGTCTGACTATTTTTAGAAACAAGGTCTTGTTCTGGCTCAGGCTGGTCTCAAACTGGTGAGCTCAGGCTATCAATATGCCTCCGCCTCCCAGAGTGCTAGGATTACAGGCATGAGCCACAGCAGCTGGCCTCAACAAATTTTTATTGGGCACCTACTGAGTATGCCATTCCACAGACAAGTCTGAAGTGCGGGGACACAGGGTCTGAGGAAGACATGGGTGGGAGTCAAGAGCCCTAGTTAGCCAGGCGTGGTGGCTCAAGCCTGCAATCCTAACGTTCTCAGAGTCCTAGGCAGGTGGATTCTGAGAATGCTAGGATTAGCATTCTCTACTAAAAATAGAAACATTAACGGGCCTTTGTGGTGGGCACCTGTAGTCCAGCTACATTGAAGGCTAATGCAAGAAGGATCACTTAAGTCTAGGAGTTTGAGGTTGCTGTGAGCTATGATGCCATAGCATGCTAGCCTGGGGCAACAGAGTGAAACTCTCCCTCAAAAAAAAAAAAAAAAAAAAAAGAGTGCCCGATTGTTTCTACCAGGCCCCAGCCTAGCAGGGGTCACCAGGGAAAGACTCTGTCTGGGCCATGCCCCCTCCCTGGAGTGGGAAAAGGAGGCCCAGGAGGCCAGCTCAGGGGCTACATACAGCTCTGTGTGGGCAGCTTACTGGGTTAGGTCATCACTGAGAACTGGGGGAGGGGGGCAGAGATGTTGAGCCTGCTTGCCATCATCCATCCATCCATCCATCCATTCACCAAACATTCTCTGAGCACCTATTCTATGCTAGGGCCTGTCATAGGTGCTGGGCACACCAAGATGTTAAGACACAAGTCTGCCCTCCAGATGCTCCATGAGGAGCCCAGCCAGAGTCCCACATGCAGCAGTGCTGCAGCCCCAGGTCATTCCTTGTCCCTGGAAGAAGATGCAGTGTTTTAGAAGAGGCCAGCACTGTGGAGACCCCAAACCGTATCAGCCCAACAGGAAAGGGAGAAAGCAGTGGACAACAGGACCTTCTGAATGAAGGCATGTGAAGTCAGCCCTCAAAACCTCCATAAAGAGGCTCACACTGGACCATAGGGAGGAATGAGCCAGGTGCTGACCCAGCACTCTGTAAGTGTGGCCCTTCCTCCACAGCTGCCACCTTGACTCAGCACCCTCCCACCCGGGCACGTGTCCCTGGGCTCACGGCCATACGAGCTGTGTTGGGGTGCTGCAGAGATGCCAGTGCCAGCTCCTCACAGAGACTGAAGAAATAGTCTAGGAAAACGGAGGGCGGCTTAAAGGGAGTTATCACAGTGAAAAGGATGACAGAGGGCACTTCAGCCTGAAAGCTGAGGAGCTGCTGCTCCCATCCCTCAGTTTCCCTGAAAGCAATAATTTCTAAGCTCTAGATTGCATAGATCACGAAATCTGAAAGAAAAATATTTGGTGTCTGACATAGAGTTGCCAAATTTTATATTCCCAAGTAAGACCATTTTATGAATAAAAATGTCTTTTCTCAATGATTACATCAAAGTGAATTTTTAATTTTTAAACCTTTTTAGAGACAGGGTCTGGCTTTGTTACTCCAGATGGTCTTGAACTCCTAGGCTCAAGAGATGCTCCTCCCTCAGCCTCCTGCCCAGCCAAAGAGAATTTTTTTAGTTTTTTTTTTTATTTGCAGTTTTTGGCCAGGGCTGGGTTTGAACCTGCCACCTCTGGCATATGGGGCCGGCACCCTACTCAGTGAGCAGCCACAGGCGCCACCCTTAGGGAGGCTTGTGTTTGTTTTTTGTTGTTGTTGTTGCAGTTTGGTTGGGGCTGGGTTTGAACCCGCTACCCTCAGTATATGGGACGGGCACCCTACCCACTGAGCCACAGGCGCTGCCCTCAAAGAGAATTTTTAATGCCAGAAATAAGATAAAAATAGTGCTCAAAAAAGTGAATGTACTTGATTTCTTGAAAAATTCACTCTGTTGGTCTTTAATCTTGTTTTACCCAGACTTCTGCCAGTCAGCAGGCAGGTGTTTGAGCTGGGATGGGAAAGTGTGGAACTTGGGGCCACCCCAGGAACCCTGCTCTTGCCTATGGCACTCCAGGACCAGCCAGAAGGGCTCCGAGACCACCCAGGAGGTCCTTGTGGGATGTCCTTGGAGAAAGCAAGGGAGAGGCTACCTGCCTCGCCAGGTGCTAGAAAGGGTGCTCTCCTTAACTCACCAGAAACTCCAGAAAGATGTCCACCAGAAGTTGCCCATGAACTTGCTGGTGCTGGAGGATGAGAAGCAACACGGGGCCCAGACTGCAGCCTTGCAAAAGGTTAAAGTAAGTGTGAGAGACCCAGTGTTTTCACTGAGGGTACTTGCCAGGCACTATGGGCTGGCTTCTCCTCCTTTTCAAGGCCTGGAGGTCAGCAGCTCACTTCCCACGGGAGCTTGTTGACACTGCAGAATCTGCTAAGACCTGCTAAGCAATCCTTGGTTCCTTCTCTCTTGACAAGGTCTCCCTGCTCACCCCCACCTCCAGCTTAGCTCAGGGTCTCCCCAGCACACTAACTCTGAGTGCAGCATGCAGGTTGATGGGCCATCCTCCACTTAGGGCCAAGAACGTGTGCGCAAGACATCCCTGGACCTGCGGCGGGAGATCATTGATGTGGGTGGGATCCAGAACCTCATTGAGCTGCGGAAAAAGCGCAAGCAGAAGAAGCGGGATGCTCTGGCCGCCGCTCAGGAGCCACCTCCAGAGCCTGAGGAGATCGTAAGGGTCCTGGGGACGACCCCCATGTGGGCAGGGGGAACCAGGGAGGCCTCAAATAACCTGGGGTGACCCTCCATGACTGGATTCCCATGCTGCAGACTGGTCCTGTGGATGAAGAGACATTCCTGAAAGCTGCTGTGGAGGGGAAGTTGAAGGTCATTGAGAAGTTCCTGGCTGATGGGGGTTCAGCTAACACCTGTGATGAGGTGATGCCTTTCACCCCTGCACCTGCACCCTTTCAGAGCTGCCACTCCCACTCCCTCGACCTTGCTCAGCCCACTGTGTGCCTACTTGAGAAGAGACATGGGTGTTCTCTGGGTGGGTAGGTAGGGTGCACAGAAAGATACTCCCTTTCCCACCCAGGAATTTTCCTAAATCCTTCTTAGACTCTTTTCCAACTCAAACATGAGTAACAATTATCACGTTTATTTAGGGGAGAAAGTGGAATAGTATCAAATAAAATGAGGATAGGACCAGGACATTTGGGTTCAAAGAAATCCTATCTCTACCACTCACTAGTTGTGGCACCTGTGGCTTTGCCAGGCCCCTCTCCATGCCTCGGTTTTCTCTGTTCCTCCTCACAATGTGTTATGGTAACCAAACAGATAATTAGTGACTCAATAACTATTTACTGAATGAATGAAAAACTATAAAGCACATGCTAGCATATGATATTTTTGTTTCCTATGCTATAATATTATTTAATACCCTTTCAAAATTATTTTTATTACTTTATTATGGTAAACTATGACATGAAATACAATTCAGTGGTATTAACTGTATTCATAAAGTTGTACAACCATTGCTACTACTTTCAAAATTTTTCTCTCTTATCATACTTCGTTTTTCTTGAAACTGTCTCACACTTCATAGGGTGCTCCCTTGCTATCATATCCTGGGACTTCACTTTGGAAGGATCACATGTCCTTTTTGTTTTTCTTTTTTTTTGTAGAGACAGAGTCTCACCTTATCGCCCTCTGTAGAATGCCGTGGCATCACACAGCTCACAGCAACATCCAACTCCTGGGCTTAGGCAATTCTCTTGCCTCAGCCTCCCGAGTAGCTGGGACTACAGGCACCTGCCACAACACCCAGCTATTTTTTTTGTTCTACAGTTCGCCGAGGCTGGGTTTGAACCCCCCCCTTCATATGGGGCCGGCGCCTTAGTTGCTGAGCCACAAGCACCGCCTGTTCTTTCTGTTCTTTAGTCTCCAGGGACTTACTCTTCTTGGTCTATCCAAGCACCTCCTGCTTCTGACCACTGTGTGAAGTGCTGGGAGTAAAAAAAAGAGAGGGGGGAAAAAAGAAAAGAAAAAAACCAAGATTGAGAGTTGTGGGAAGATTGATGCTTACCCAAATTGTTAGAATATGGAAAGATATTTACTATTGCCCTAGTCTAGTGTTTCAAAAGTCCAAAGCATGGGCGGCGCCTGTGGCTCAGCGAGTGGGGCGCTGGCCCCATATACCAAGGGTGGCAGGTTCAAACCTGGCCCTGGCCAAACTGCATCAAAAAATAGCCGGGTATTGTGGCGGGCCCCTGTAGTCCTAGCTACTTGGGAGGCTGAGGCAAGAGAATCCCCTAAGTCCAGAAGCTGGAGGTTGCTGTGAGCTGTGATTGCACAGCCCTCTACCAAGGGTGACAAAGTGAGACTCTGTCTCTACAAAAAAAAAAAAAAAAAAAAAAAAGTCCAAGGCAGAGAGTGGGCTGCACTGTGAAGGAAGTTTATTTCGGGTGGCGCCTGTGGCTCAGTGAGTAGGGCGCCGGCCCCATATACCGAGGGTGGCGGGTTCAAACCCAGCCATGGCCAAACTGCACCAAAAAGCCGGTTGTTGTGGCGGGTGCCTGTAGTCCCAGCTACTGGGGAGGCTGAGGCAAGAGAATCTCTTAAGCCCAAGAGTTTGAGCTTGCTGTGAGATGTAACTCCACGGCATTCTACCGAAGGTAACATAGTGAGACTCTGTCTCCAAAAAAAACAAACAAAAAAAGGAAGTTTATTCCTTCCCTGAATCAGTCTATTGTGTTCATCCTGGCCCTGTGCTAGGTGCTTGGGGGAAATAGAGTCCAGCAAGACTTGGCCTACCCTGGAACTTTCATAGTCAGGGGTCATGTGGGTTCCCAGGGCAGCTCTGGCCTAGAGGTTTCAAGAAAATTATGGTACTTGAGCTGCATCTTGAAGGAATAGCAGATTTTAGCACTCACAGGGATTGAGGGCAAAATAGCCATGCCTGGGAGAGAGAACAGCCTGTGCAAAGGCATAGCTTGATGTTCTTAGGGTACAGTGAGAAAGTAAGTCCTCAGGGCCCAGGGCCCCAAGGCTGGTCTGGATAGAGCATAAAGGAGCTGGCAGAACAGCTCAAAGGTCAGGCTCAAGCTTGGGTAAGGCCAGGGCCATAACTTGAGTGGGAGATGGGGTCAGACCTGGGGCCAGAGGCAAGATTCTGACAATGTCTCTGGGGACAGTTCCACCGGACAGCACTGCACCGAGCCTCCCTAGAAGGCCACATGGAGATCCTTGAGAAGCTTCTGGAGAGTGGGGCCACTGTGGACTTTCAGGATCGGGTAAGATGACAGGTGTTGGGTGAGTAAGAGGACAGGTGCTGGGTGAGTGGCAGGAGATGGGTCTAGCACCAACAGAGCCCCCCTCTCCCTGCCAACATGTGCCAACTTGAAACACAAACAGATGGACCTTGGGCAAGCCCCATTACTTCCCTAAGCCTCCTGTATAAATCTAGCTTGGACTAGGTGGGCCCTCTGGGTTCTCCCTCTCCACTCAGTCCATCGCCCAGCATAGGAGTGCCGCTGCTCATTCCCTGCACCTTTCTCCTGGGTATCCCTCTGCCCTCTGGGCTGGAGTCCTTTCCCCCAGGCACTTTCTTCCCTGTAGCTCCACAATGAGGCCCCATCCTTCCCTTCTAGCTGGACTGCACAGCTATGCACTGGGCCTGCCGTGGGGGCCACTTGGAGGTGGTGAAACTCTTGCAGAGCCGAGGAGCAGACAGCAATGTGAGGGATAAGGTGAGGCAACAATGCTCACATGCAGCAGACACCGGGATGACTGTGGGTGAGAGGGCGGGGGCCACGGCAGAGGGCAGGAGAGTAGTGAGCTGGCCTGGTTTCTGGGTGGCCGCAGAGTAGGGATGGGGTCCTGCCATTCACTGTAGGCCCTTGAGAGACCATGATCTGGGGGGGGGGGTGTGCAGGAAGAACAGAGAAGGGGAAGGATAGAGAGCCACTATCTTGGGGGCTCAGGAGCTACTCAGATGCAGAATTTGTTCATCCATGCAATCCTTTATCACCCTTCTGTCTATCCATACATCTATCCATTTATCCATTCATCATTTATCCATCCATTCATTTACTTATTATTTATTTATTCATACACCATACCTCATCCATTCCTTCTTGTGTAAACATGAACAAGGGACTTAGCCTCTGAGCCTCTGTTCCTCACCTGTAAAATGTTTTGTGGAGTTCTCGTGTATATTAGGTAGGAAAATGCATATGAATAAATGATTTATTACAATTCATGATTGGATTGTAATTAATGTGAAACATAAGGCAGATGTATTGATGGACTTTTTCCTTGCCCATTGCATAGTCATCTCACAATAAATTATATCTCTTATTAAAAGAAGGGTGGAGAAGCGAACAGTTGTTCATGGCCGGTTGAGAGAGGAATCAAAGAAGGCTTCCCAGAGGAGTCAGCATTTAAGGCTTTAGAGTTAGAACATTGGAGAGGATGGTGGGAAATTGTACCATTCCCTGCCCATCCAGTGCTCGGGCCTCAGCACTAAGACATGGAAGAGGGATTATGCTGGAGTTAGGAAAGCCCCTATTACAGGGTTTCCATGGTCCAGGCCCCTTGACGTAGTAGTTCCTGTTTACTATCCACCCAGCTGCTGAGCACGCCCCTGCATGTGGCGGTCCGGACGGGGCAAGTGGAGATTGTGGAGCACTTTCTATCCCTGGGCCTGGACATCAATGCCAGAGACAGAGTGAGTGCCAGCCTGCCTGCTGCTTGGCCCCACCATGGGTCAGTGGGCAGCCTGCAGGCTCCCACCGGTAGTTTCTTTCCTTTGGGGGCCCTCAGGACTGTGGCTCCTGATCAGGGTCTCTAGCCCACTTCCCATCACCCAGCCCTGCCCACTGCCCACAAGGGCCACTCTGAGTACCACACTGGCTCTAGGAAGGCGACAGTGCCCTGCACGATGCTGTGAGGCTCAACCGCTACAAAATCATCAAACTGCTGCTCCTGCATGGAGCTGACATGATGAGCAAGAACCTGGTAAGCTCATTCCTTCCTTGATTCAGTGATAAGTGTGATCTCTCATTCAGGGAGGGTCTATCCTCGCTCCAGCCCAGGGACACATATCACATATTACCACAGAACATGAAGTTGTCTCCCTTCAAAACACCATTCCGACTACCCGCCTTCTCAACTCTCACTCTGAGTGTCTGTGTCCAGAATGCAAGTGCAGAGAAATGACAGCACGAAGACTTCCCAAAGGCCCCTAAATAGGCTTGAGGTCCTCACATGCAGGCTCACGGGGGCCCAAATCACGGAGGCCCAGGGCCGGAAGGACCACCACTAGCACACCATGTTGGTTCGTTCTTGAGTTGTCTTAGGACCTGTGTCCCTTAGTCTGAGCTCTACTTTGGGGTCCCAGAGCAGTCAAGAGAAGGAGATGGGAGGGTCCCTCTGGATCAAGAAAGGCTGAGAAGGTAAGGGGAAAGGCAGAAAGATCTGGAAAGGGTGTAAAAAAGTTTTCAGCCTCAGTATTCTTTACATTTTGGACTGGACAATCCTTTGCTGTGGGGGACTGTCCTGTGCATCGGAGGATGTGTGAGCAGCATTCTTGGCCTCTACCCAGTAGATAGCAGTGTATGCAACCCCAGTTGTGACAAAGGTCTTCAAACATGGCCAGCTGCCCCAATTAAGAACCTCTGGTGTAGATAAGGCACCTTCTGGAGGGGACTTCTACTCAGAGAACAGATCTATCTACTCTTGGTCCCCCAGGCAGGAAAGACCCCCACGGACCTGGTGCAGCTGTGGCAGACTGACACCCGGCACGCCCTGGAGCATCCTGAGTCAGAGGCACAGCAGAATGGGCTGGAGGGGCCTCCTGAGAGTGGGCGAGAGACCCCCCAGCCTACGCCGGTCCAGTGAATGCCTGCCCCAGACCACCCAGGTCTCTGGCCCCTCGCGTGTGCAGCCGGAGCGTTTTAAGAACGGCCCCCAGAGCCAACTGAGGACCCAGCCATTCCTCTGCACAATCCCAGAGGATGCGCCGACTACCATAATAAAAAAGTTGTTTTGCTACATGCGATGTTTATGTCCAGTTGTGTCCAAAATACTTAAGAAAAGGGGCGGCGCCTGGGGCTCAGTGGGCAGGGCACGGCCCCATATACTGAGGGCGACGGGTTCAAACCCAGCCACAGCCAAACTGTAGAAAAAAAATAGCCGGCGTTGTGGTGGGCACCTGTAATCCCAGCTACTCAGGAAGCTGAGACAAGAGAATTGCTTACACCCAAGAGTTGCTGTGAGCGGTGACACCACGGTACTGAGGACGATAAAGTGAGACTCTGTCTCTAAAAAAAAAAAAAATTGCAAAATATTTAAGAATGAAGACTGAGAGAAAGGGTGGATTTGGGGAGAGGGAAACTTGGAGCTCTTTGGCCCCTCTGAGCCAGCTGTGCCACTTTCCCAAGCAGGGTCTCTTCATCTCACTTCTCCCCTCCTACCTAGTTTCCCCCCACCTTCCTACACCTCCAGCCAGACTTGGCCTGGCACAGACCTGCTTGGGCCCCCTTCTGGGGACTGCTGTCCTGTGGGGCTGTTTGTGGCCGGCACAGTCTTGTCCTGTCACGTGGCTACTGCAGCAGGAGGAGCCTGGCAAGCGGCACGCAGTGGAGGAGTGGCTCCACAGGCGGCTCTCAGGCCCATCCTTACCGTGCCTCCCCGCCTCCCAAGGGGCAGGGCCAGCTCAGCCAATCGGCTCCACCAGACTCAGAACTGTCCTAGAAACTTGGCTGGGCCTCTGGGCTTGGGGCAGGGAACTGTGGGAGGAAGGCCCAGTTTCCCCTGAAGACGCCCTTAGTGTCAGGCAGAGAACCAGCCCTCCACCTGGCCAGAGGGACCATGAGTTGTAGCATTCTTCTGCCTCCCCTCCCCTCTAGGGCCCATAGGCCTTGCCCCTGACCCTGGGGACACCCAGCTCAGGTCTGCCCTGGTGGCCTTAAGTCAGGGGCTACAAAATTTTAACTAGACACATTGATCATTAACAGGGGTTGAAAGGAGTCCACACACAGTCTCACTGGGAGGCACAAATTCACAGTGCCTGGGGCCTCCTGCAGAGATGATGGGCCCCCGAGTCTGGTCCTCTGTGAAGCAGGGCCTAAGCAGGGGCCTGGCGCAAAACATGAGCGGCTTGGCTTCAGGGGAGGGGAGGAAGGTGGACATTGCAGGTATCTACCCACCTGTGACCACCCCCTTCACTGCCACCGCAGAGGTGGACTATGGGAAACTGGAAGAGAATCTGCACAAACTGGGCACCCTCCCCTTCCGAGGTAAGTAAAGCCTGGGGAGACGTGAGTGGCCCCGTACTCTTCAGCTAGAGTCAGTTTATCACAGGAGAGGAAACGTCTAGAGTCAGGGGACAGGCAGGAAGCTCCCTGCTGGCCTGACCGTGGTCTGAACTTCACCCACTTCAGTTACGAGCTGCTGAAGTGTAGCCTTAGCTCCCAGTGTCGTCGTGGGGATCAAACTGGATAATGGGTGTGAAAGTCCTTGTCCACCAGGCACTGGGAACAGATGTGAGAGCGTCAGCTGGGGTCACGTGGGCGCCCAGCCAGCTATCTCAGTTATCTCAAGCCTTGTTTGCATACTCTCTTAGACCAGGCCGTCCTTGGCAGAATTAATTCTCCGCATTGACTCCTCTAACATCGGTCTCTACCTATACACATGGTATACCCCTCTCTGAGGTCAGGGACCAGATCATATTTGTGACACTCAACATGCAACAAGCCACAGGTGCATTGAAGGAAGGAAGAAAAGGGCAAATTCCACCTGCCCACCTTCATCCCTCACCGTGACAGCCCCCACGGTAGTACCCTCAGTAGCACCATCTCATGGATGGTACCTGGGACTCAGAGAGACAGGGTTACTGCCCAAGATCATGCAGCTAATACCTGGCTGAGCTGAGATTTCCTGTTTTACTCCATTCCCTGACTCTCATTGTACCCGTTTGAGTCACTAGACTACTCTGTTTCAACACAGAGCATCCTCACGATCTTCGGGATTGGTGTGACTCTGCCCAAGGCAGCGCCGTGTAGAGTGTGGGCTCTGGTTACAAGCACAGTTCTGCCACTGACTTGTTGTATAATGTCCCAAAGCCTCTATTTCCCCCTCTGACACATAGGAGTGCTATTGCCCATATGTGGGATGGTTGGGAGAAAAATCTGAGTGAATGCAAGTGAAAGCATGTTGGGACTTATAGAGTGATATATGTTAGAAGGTTTTGACTTCAATGATGAGAATTATTAAAATGACAGTGCAATTGACATGGTGACAAAGCCACTTTGTGGCAGTGACCACTGGTCTGAGACCCCATTCATAGCTCTGTGCTGAGGGGATGTGACCCTTCCCTGGGGGACAATGAATCCCTGTGGATGCCTGCAGTGAGCAGGGATGCAAACTATGTAAATCTCTGCTGTGGCTGGGCTCATGGTTTGGGCTTGGGCCTGGTTCTCTTGAAGTAAAGTGGTAAACTCCTTGAATTTCAGCATCAGGGTTCAAGGACACTCTTGTTCAAGGTGAGGAGGGCGGGCTTTGCACATCTGTTGTCTGCCTGCCACTCCGAGAATCCAGAAACTCTCAGAGTCTTCTCTGGACTATCCATCCCTTCTGTGCCTCTACCCATGCCTGCAGAGAACAGGGGGTGCCCAGCACAGGTTTCGCTGGATTTTTTTTTTTTTTTGAGACAGAGCCTCCAGCTGTCACCCTAGGTAGAGTGCTGTGGCATCACAGCTCACAGCAACATCTAGCTCCTGGGCTCAAGCGATTCACCTGTCTCCGCCTCCCAAGTAACTGGCACTATAGGCACCCGCCACAATGCCCGGCTTTTTTTTTTTTTTTCTTTTTGGTTGCAGCCATCATTTGGTTTCAAACTCACCAGCGCAGGTGTATATGGCTGGCACCTTAGGCGCTTGAGCCACAGGTGCCGAGCCTTTTTTTTTCTTTTTGAGAGAGAGTTTCACTATGTTGCCCTCAGTAGAGTGCCTTGACATTCCAGCTCACAGCAACCTTAATCTTGGGATCAAGTGATTCACTTGGCTCAGCCTCCCAAGTAGCTAGGACTACAGGCACCCACCACAATGCCCAGCTATTTTTTTTGTTGCAGTTTTCATTATTGTTTAGCTGGCCTGGGCCAGGTTCGAACCCACCTGCCTTGGTGTATATGGCTGGTGCCCTAACCACTGAGCACCAGGCACTGGTCTGGTTTCGCTGGATTTTGCAGGCCACAGACCAGACGTGTCCACAAGTCTGTCTTCCTCACAACCCACAAGCTCTTACTCCCATCTGCTCACCCACCAGGGAAGCAGGGGGCTGAAGCAGAAAGAGCCTGGCATCTGGCAGTAAATGATGTGGGCAGGAATCCAGCCAGTTTTGACCAGTCACAGTGACCTCAGGGAAAGTGCTCAACCTCTCTGATGCAGACTCCTCATTTTAGAATAGGAACTGAGCCTCCAGGCTTCTGGCTACAGGGTCAGCGTGTTCCTCCTGAGGAATTCATGGGGCACTGGCACCGAGAGCACTGAGCCAGAAAGTCCTACCACTGCTCCCAGGACACAGCCAAAATGATGAGGAAGGAAGCAGCAAATGACTTTAGCTCTGAAATCTTTCTCTTGCCCTCTCCTGGCCCCTGGGATAGATTCTGCATCCAGCACTCAGAGGCCTAGGATAGAACACACACACTTCACATTGCTAGGGCCCCTATAGTAAGCTAAAGATCCTCTAAAGAGGAGGTGTGGTTTGGGCACAGTGGCTTATGCCTGTAATCCTAGCACTCTGGGAGGCTGAGGCCGGCAGATTGCTTGATCTCAGGGGTTCGAGGCCAGCCTGAGCAAGTGTGAGACCCTGTCTCTAAAAATACCCAGGCATTGTGGTGGGTGCCTGTAGTCCCAGCCACTTGGGTGGCTAAGGCAAGAGAAACACTTGAGCCCAAGAGTTTGAGGTGAGCTATGACTCCACAATACTCAAACCCAGGGTGAATGATTCTCTGTCTCAAAAAAAAAAAAAAAAAAAAAAAGAGGAGGTTGGAACCTGCCTTGAATGAATTGGTGAACAGTTAAAGATTTTTCTGGAAGGCGTTGGCTGAAACTGTGTAGCTTTTTTTCAATCTCTTTTTTTTTTTTTTAGCACTGCTAATTTGTAGAGATTATTTGAATAAAGAGTATTCTTTTTAAATAAAAGTTATAACCAGCAACAGGAGGGCTGCAGAAGGGCCATATGGCCCTGAACTCACACCCACAAACAACCTCAAAGATGGACTTTGAATTGCTATTTCCAAATGAGGTTAGTGGACAACAAAGAGATACTCCAAAAGGACTTCAGGGTTAAGGGTCTTAGTGAAACTTTAAGCTATGTTGTCTTCCTTCAGTATGTAGAGTAGAGGATAAGTTCTTGTGAGAAGATATAATATTTTTGTATATAATATAGTATGATATGATATGAAACATTAAGACTATGACTCTGTTCTGGCCAGGTGTGGTGGCTCATGCCTGTAATCCTAGTACTCTGGGAGGCTGAGGCAGGTAGATTGCCTGAGGTGAGGAGGGTAAGGAGTTCAAGAGCAGCCCTTCTCTACTAAAAACAGAGAAACTAGGCAGGCATCATGGCAGGCACCTGTAGTCCCAGCTTCTTGGGAGGCTGAGGCAAGAGGATTGTTCAAACCCACGAGTTTGAGGTTGCTTTGAGCCCATGGTACTCTACCCAGGGTGACAGAGTAAAACCCCGTCTTAAAAAAAAAGGGGAGGGGAAGACCATGACTCCGTTAAATAAATATTTTATTTAAAAGATCATAATTTTTGTAACCTTCTTTTGACATTTACATTTTTTTTTTTGAGACAGAGCCTCAAGCTGTCACCCTGGATAGAGTGCTGTAGCATCAATTCCTGGGCTCAAGCGAGTCTCCTGCTTCTGCCTCCCAAGTAGCTGGGACCACAGGCGCCAGCCACAACGCCCGGCCATTTTTTGGTTGCAGCTGTCTTTGTTGTTTGGCGGGCCGGGCTGGATTCGAACCCGCCAGCTCAGGTGTAAATGGCTGGTGCCCTCGCCCGTTGAGCCACAGGCGCTGAGCCGACATTTACATTTTTAATGTGCTAGATGCCTTTGGGGGAAGAAAAATATAGTGTCCCAGGGCTGTTTCTACCCTGAGAGGACCTGGGTAATACTCAGTCTCTCAGTTGTTTGCTCTTTGTCATGCCAGCATGCCCACCTGCTCACAGCCAGAACCATGCACCTGAACCATGCACATTTGCCAAGGGGCAAATTCTGGGTTTGCACGTACATCCCTTAGGTAACTAGGTAAGAGGTAATAGCCCCCAGCATGGAATGGCCCAGGGATCTAAATCCAGTGAAGTCTCCTGTCCCCTGCTAAGCCTTCTGAGCCCACTGCTTGTCTTCCCCAATTGTGACCTCATGTTATTCCAGAATGAGCTCTCTCCTGGGCCCTTTTCCTTCCACACTCTTCCCCTTAGAGAAGCTAGAGGCTACAAGTGTGAAAGGAATATGCCAACCTGGCTGCAGAGATGCACCCTGGATAGAGGGAGACACCTGTCTCAGCCAGGAATGGATGCCAACCAGTCAATGGAGTCTTTCTGCCATTGCCAACCTGACTCAACATTTTCTGCTCTCTAGGGGCCACTGGATGGTAAAGGAGAGAAACAAAAGACTGGAAGATAAGAAGGAATAAGTTGCAAGATAAGTTATAAGCAGAAGGCAGAAGGGGCTCAGAATTAGAGTAGCTGCCCTTTCACTGACCTTAGGGACAGCTGCCAGAGTAAGAGTCAGGACCCAGGCCTCAGGCAATGTCTGGCAGGGATGCTGTGGCATCGCCCCACCCCCCCCACTGCCTTCCTCACAATGGGGTTTATTGCTGAGGTGGGAGGGGCATTGTAGGGGGGCACAGTAGGAGACCTGGCTGCCAGACACCCTTGGGGAGCCTGACCTTTCAAGCATGAGCCATACCATCTGGGCTCCCCCATTCCCAGTGTGTTCTTAGCTCTGCCTGCCTGGAGTGGGGTCCTGGAGACCTTCTTGGAGTTCATCCAGCAGCCATCATGCAAGGTGGTGCTGGGGGCTGCACTTTTACTAGGAGGTGGAGGCCTCATGCTGTGGGTTCAGAGAAAGAGAAGGAAGGCGGTCACTGAATCTGCAGAAAATGCGGACAAGTCGTCAGATTCCCACAAAGCAAAAAATGGGAACTGGATCAAATCTCACTTCAGCCGCCTTTCCGAAGAGAAGCTGCTCCCCAACAGTGCCAGCACCTGTAGCAACCCTCCCCAGCCCGAGAGTGGGAGTGGAGAGGCCAGCACCACCATTCACATGGAGACCGTCACCACCAGTCATGGAGAAGGGGGCACTGCTGTGCGCCGGGAATCTTTCACCAGCAGGCAGAAGGCACCTGGGTCCTCGGTAATTAAAGAGACCCACAAGGAGTCTGGAATATCCTCTTCCTCGAATGAGGCCACTTGGGCTGCTGTGGCTGCCTGCACCAGGGAGATTGACAATAAGGGACGGCATCTGGCTAACTCCATGCTGCAGCGAGCCACGGCCTACCAGCACTCGGGCCACCTTGAGACCAGGGACATCAACCAGGAAGAGCTGAAGGCCCTCGAGGAGGTGGAGCTGAAGCTGAAAACAAATTTCCTCACCCAGCGGGAAAACACCATAGCTGGTGCTAACCACACACACACTTTCTATGGACTTAGTCACCATGGCCACCAGAGCCACCAAGGCCATCCAGGCTACCAGAGCCACCAGGTTCATCCAGGTCACCCAAGCCACCAGAATCATCATGGCCACCAGAGCCACCAGGGCCTTCCAGGCCAACAGAGCCACCAGGGTCATCCAGGCCACCTGAGCCATCAGGGTCACCCAGGTTACTCAAACCACCAGGGTCTCCTGAGCAATCAGGGTCACCCAGTCCACTCAAGTCACCAGAGCCACAGCCTGCCCAACCGCAACCACCAGATCTATGACTCCTGTGACGCCACCTAACCATGGGTGGAGATTCCCCTTCCCCCCGCAGGGCTGGCTCCAAACAGGCCTGTTTCTCTCCTATGTGGTAACCAATGCGGTCCGGGATGAGAAGCTGCTGCTGAAACCCCTTCTTCTTCAGACTCCTACAGGCATTATAGCCTCTTTGACTCCATGAGTGGGGTCAGCCACAGAGGATGGTCCCTGACAGGAGGGCTGGGAGGAAGCAAAGCGGCTAACACAGACCCTGAGGACCCTGGATCCCCACTGAGAGAAGACAGATGAGGCAGATCCCAGGAGCAACTGAGAGCCCCATAGTGATGCCAAATGCCCGAAACAGAGCCAATAAAGCCTTGCATACCCCCTCGGTCTGCGTCTAGGGACTCTGTGGCCAGCTGAAGGTCTGGGCAAGGATAGAGGGAGAGGGCTCCTTCTCCAGGAGTCCTGTGTGTGTGACGTTGGCCTGGGGCCTCGGCATTGGGACAGATTTGAGACTCCGTAAAAAAGACTCCTTGGTCTCAGGTTGGGGGAGGGATACCTCTGGGGCCTCGATACCCACCAACCTGCTATTGTCAGGGAACGGGGAACCAGCCCTGTATTAGGGGAGATAGGGGAAAGAAACAGGCTTTGAGGAGAAATTGATTAAGCCAGGTGGGACGTAGGGTCTGGACTCTCTTGGTGCCATCGTCACCCTACTTGGTTTCAAGCCTGTGGCATCCCATACTGCATGTCTGTCTCCCTGCCCCCTGCTTCCCAGGGCCCCTCCCTGCCTCGTCCGTCCACAGCTATGGAGCCAGTCAGTAGAGCACCCCCTCCTAGTTTGCGCCCATCGCTGGGCTGTGAATGTAGCCGCAGCTGCTGCCGCCAGTATTACTAATACTACTAGCAGCTTCCTCCTCCTTGGAGTTTTTAGTATATGCCCTGCTCCGTGTTAAGTCATAGCCCCATGAAGAAGGTATTATCTCAGCTTTGCAAATGAGGCAGCCGAGGTTCAGAGACAATTTGCCTGAGATGACATGGATAGTAAGTGATATTGCTGGGCCTGGATCCCAGTTTGGCTTGAATCAGAAGCCCCACCCTGCCCTGTGCTGCCTCTCAGTCCTCTCCCCCCTCCCCAGATGGCTCTATGTCTCACATGCTTACCGCTGACTGCTTTTCACGTGGATGGACACTTTCTCTGCCTTTCTGTAAGCCTGGGACTCCTTACCTCCTCTTCCTGGGTTCCAAGAAGCCATTTCTGGGACAACAGTTGACCCCCTAGTCAGGCAGTTAAAGAGAAAGCAGGTACCTCCCCCGGCAGTGACAGGCACTAATTCCAAGTGATTCTTTGAAATTTGTTATGGAGTTACTATAACAAACCTGTTATAGTAAACCTGTTATAGTTCCCAACCTGTGGGCCTCAAACCCCAGGGGCCCAGCATCACTGCAGAGGATAGATCAATCCATAAACACCCTAAATGTTGTCAATTTGTTTAATAGAGCGCAATTGCGAGTATTTGAATTTTTTGAGATTCCCAATCAGTGAAATAAATTCTTATTTATATGAATTTTGATATTTGAAATATTAAAATAATTTGTAATAAAAAAATGTTTTTTTGAGACAGAATCTCACTTTGTTGCCCTCAGTAAGGTGATGTGGCATCATAGCTCACAGCAACTTCAGACTCCTAGCCTCAAGTAATTGTCTTGCCTCAGCCTCCCAAGTAGCTGGGGCTATAACGTCCAGCTATTTTTATTTTATTTTATTATTATTATTTTTTTTAGACAGAGCCTCAAGCTGTCACCCCGGATAGAGTGCTGTGGCATCACAGCTCACAGCAACCTCCAATTCCTGGGCTCAAGCGAGTCTCCTGCCTCTGCCTCCCAAGTAGCTGGGACTACAGGTGGCCGCCACAACGCCCGGCCATTTTTTGGTTGCAATCGTCATTGTTGTTTGGTGGGCCCCGGGGCTGGATTCGAACCCGCCAGCTCGGGTGTACGTGGCTGGCGCCTTAGCCCGCTGAGCCACAGGCGCTGAGACATCGTCCAGCTATTTTTAGAGGTGGAGTCTTGCTGTAGCTCAGGCCATCCGCCCGCCTCGGCCTCCCAGTGTGCTAGTATTACAGGCATGAGCCAGTGTGTCCGGTCATTCTAATAAAAATTTTAGTTGAAAACAATGGGGTCAATCACACTGGAAATTATAGGAGGCTGCTAAATCAGACAAAAAGCAAAAGAGTAATGCGATGTTGGTTTCTGAAAAGGAATGTTAAAATACACGCACATATCTGGAAGACCTTAAATTCCTTACTAAAAGCTCATTATATGAAATTTCAGTTGCGCCAATTACAATTTTGGAATCTTTTGTTTCTTTTTTGTTGTTCTTGTGCCCCTTAAGTAGGTTTTGCCCATGTCTTCTTCCTCTCCCTCCTCTGCTTTGTTTCCTCTGAGTTTTACTTCCCTCTATGTACGTGTGCTCATCAATTTGTTCCAGTTTAATAGTGAGTACCCATGATGCTTGTTTTTCCATTCTTGTGTGTGTGTGTGTTTTGTTTTTTGTTTTTTTTTTGAGACAGAGTCTCACTATGTCACCCTCAGTAGAGTGCGTGGCGTCACAGCTCACAGCAATCTCAAACTCTTGGGCTTAAGCAATTCTCTAGCCTCAGCCTCCCAAGTTGCTGGGACTACAGGCACCCACCCCAACACCCAGCTATTTTTTTCTTGCAGTTGTCATTGTTGTTCAGCTGGCCCTGGGCCGGGTTTGAATGTGCCAGCCTCAGTGTATGTGGCTGGCACTGTAACCACTGTGCTTCAGGCACCGAGCCTGTTTTTCCATTCTTTAGTTACTTCTCATACGATAATAATCTCCAGTTCCATACAAATTGCTGCAAAAGGCATTAAGCCAACCACCTTTAGCTGAGTAGTACTCTATGGTACACGTATGACATTTTATTAATCCACTCATGAATTGATGGGACAACTAGATTGATTCCACATCTTTGCAATTGTGAATTGTATTGCCATACATATTCAAGTGCAGGTGTCTTTTTTAATAAAATGTCTTCTTTTCCTTTGGGTAAATACCCAGCAGTGGGATTGCTGGATCAAATGATAGGTCTATGTTTAGCGCCTTGATGAATCTGCATATTGTGTTCCATAGAGGTTGTACGAATTTGCAGTCTCACCAACTGCACATAAGCATTCTTTTCTCTCTGCAGCCACATCAGCATCTATTGTTTTTGGAATTTTTTTTTTTTTTGAGAAAAAAGGAAAGAGAAATTTATTAATTTACTGGTAAATGGGAGGCTGGTAAATTCCAGTCTCAAAAAATACTAGCATCCTTCTGGAATTTTAATTTAAAGAAAAAAATATCAAACTGGCAAGATTCAAATAAAGCCTTTAGTTAAAGGTAGTATACTACTGTTAATTCTCTGGTTCTGATCATCATACTATAGGCAGATAAGACATTATCATTAGTAGAGGCCAGATCAGGGATCTATAGAAATTCCCTGCATTTTTTTGCAACTTTTTTGTAAGTCTAAAAGTAATTCAAAATTTAAAGTTAAAAAATGTTTTCAAAAAATTTAGGTGCGAGTACATGTCAAAGTTTTATTACAATTGTGCTGCAAGCAAAATGGCTTCTAGGCAGCAAACTCTAATACATACTCTTAGTAAGGAGATATATATATATATATAAAATATATATTTTATTTTATTATTTTTTTTTTTACTTTGAGACAGGGTCCTATTCTGTCTCCCAGGCTAGAATGTAATGTAGTCATCATAGCTCATTGCAGTCTCAAACTCTTGGGGTCAAGTGATCCTCCTGCTTTACCCTCTGAAGTAGCTGGGACTACAGGCACAGGCCATCAGGCCCTGTTCATTTTTCTTCCTTTGTTTCTTTTCTTTTCTTTTCTTTTTTTTTGAGACAAAGTCTTACTTTGTCACCCTCCATAGAGTGCTGTAGTGTCTAGCTCACAAAAACGTCCAATCCTTGGGCTCAAGTGTTTCTCTTACCTCAGCCTCCAGAGTAGCTGGGACTACAGGTACCTGCCACATTGCCCAGCTATTTTTAGAGACTGGGGTCTCACGCTAGCTTAGGCTGGTCTCAAACCCATGAGCTCAGGTGATCTGCTCACCTCAGCCTGCCAGAGTGTTAGGATTACAGGCATGAGCCACCGTGCCTGGCCAGGATATTTTTATTAGAAAAGAAAATAGGTTACTATTAGACCAGATACAAAGAAGAGTTAATAGCCACTAGACTCTTGCCTCAGAGTCAGCTGGGAGGGCAGCTGGTTTTCCAGATCAAGGCTTAATTCTATTAAAATTTATCAGGAAACTGCTTAAGCATTTTATCAAGAATGCTAAATTGTGAGTTACACCATACAAAAAAATTCTGTCCCAGCCCAGGTTTGGTACAATTTTTCTTTACACGACAGATTGTCAACACACACCTCAACCTCACACCTCAGCACTTATGCTAGGTGCCACGGAGGAGGCCAAAATGAGCAGGCCCCATCCCTGACCTTGATGTTTTCAGGCAAAGTCAGACAAGTGCCAGGCAAAAACAAAATGCTGTGGTGCCCAAAGGGCGAGTGGACCAGGAAGGGCTTGAGGGTCCTGGAGGCATGTGGGGGATGTTCCAGGCAGAAAGGAATAGCACAAGCAAAGGTATAAAGGCAGGAAAGTGGCTGCATGGCTGGAGGATCCTTGATAGTCAGTTTGAAGGAGAACATTTATTTTATTTTATTTTTTTTTTTTGAGACAGAGTCTCACTCTGTCTTCCTCGGTAGAGTGCCGTGGTGTCACAGGTCACAGCAACCTCAAACTCTTGGGCTCAAGAGATTCTCTTGCCTCGGCCTCCCTTGTAGCTGGGACTAAAGGTGCCTGCCACATCGCCTGACTATTTTTTCGTTTGTTTTGTTTGTTTGTTTAGCAGGCTCCAGCTGGGTTCAAACCCACCAGCCCCGGTGCATGTGGCTGGCGCCTTAACCACTGAGCACAGGCGCCAAGCCAAAGGAGAACATGTAGAGACAGGCAAAAGGTAGGAGAACAATAAAAGAGAAGTTTAGAGCCAGAGAAGACATTGGAGGGCATCCAATTTAATTTTATTTATCTTCTTTTTAGAAAGAATCTTGCTCAGGTGGGACCTGTGGCTCAAAGGAGTAGGGCACTGGCCCCATGTGGTGGAGGTGGCGGGTTCAAACCCAGCCCCGGCCAAAAACTGCAAAAAAAAAAAAAAGAAAGAAAGAAAGAATCATGCTCTGTTGCCCTGGCTAGAGCAGCATTATCATAGCTCACAGCAACCTCAAACTCCTGGGCTCAAGCAATCCTGCCTCTGCCTCCTGAGTAGGTGGGACTACAGGCATGCGCCACCACACGCAGCTGATTTTTCTAATTTTTCTAGAGATAGGGTTTTGCTCTTGCTCAGGCTGGTCTTGAACTCCTGGCCTCAAATGATCCTCTTGCTTCAGCAACCCAAAATGCTGGAGCTACAACTGTGAGCCACTGCAACTGTTCTACTTTCTTATTTTATGGGAGAGGCCAAATTAAGAAATTTTGCCTAATAATACAGGTGTGGGTGGGGTTGGGGGAGTGAAGGGTTCCGGGGGCTTCTATATGTGTGTGAGTTGTGAGTAGGCAATAGGAAGTACAAGGGACAGCTAATGGAAGTGCAGAGCAAAGAGGTCTAGTGGAAGGATTCCAGGAAGACTTCTCAGAGGAGATGGCAGTGATAGTGGACCAAGAGGGTATAACAGGGACAGAGGAATAAGTTCCCATGTGCTTGTGCATCCCCTGATCTCCCCAAAGCAGCCAATGTAGCCTCTGAAAAGAGAGTGAGCTGCCATCTTATAGCTGGAGATGCCATCTTATAGCTCAGAGGCCACCCTCCTGATTTCGAGATTGAGCACTTTCTCCTGACCCCATAGGAATGACAGCCAATACTAACTGAGCACCGGGTTCTAGTCTAAATATTCTAAGTAGTATCTCATTTAAGCTTTAGACTGCTTCTTTGAGAAAGGTGTTAATATTCTTGCCGTTTCTCAGTTGAGGAAGCTGAGGACTGGTTAAGTCATTTTCTCAAGATCTCCTAGCTGGTGAGGGAGCCGCTCTGAGAGTCAGTCCCCAGCTTCTCTGACTTCATGCATCTGGCTGCTCCACTGTATCGCCTTCCTACTTGTCTGCCACTCACCTTCCTCATGTCTGCTCTATCAGGGGCGTGGCCTTGTCCTGGCTCTGACCCTCTCTTTACACTAGTGGAGGCACACAGGCCTGCAACTGCACCTCTAGCCAAGATGAAGGAGGGGGTTCCATCCACTCCTCTCTGAAGGCTTTCTTAGAGCCTTCTGGTACATTTTGTTATCTGAGAACAGCCCGATAAAGTAGGATTGAAATGATTTCCTCGGCATTCCATAGAAAAGGAAACGCTGACTCAGACTTGTGATGCGACTTGCTCAATAGCCAGACATGACTCTGGAGTCTAGTGCTCCCTGACTGCACCATGTTCCTCCCTCCCCAGCCAGGCATGTCTTCCTCTTGGGAGTCAGACCTCTGTCGGTTGCCCCCCTTAAGACAGGGGGAGGGCTGTGCCACAGGAGTCTTGAGCAGAGGGGCCTGCTTATGCCTTCCAGAGCACAAGCCCCAGCTGGCCTGCTGTTTAGGCCGAGTCCAGTCACTGGGCTCCAGGGTCTCTGGAACTGATCACCAGGATGAAAGGTGCCTGTGGAGGGAGTGACTGTGGCTGAAGTGGTGACACAGAGAGGTATCTCAGCCCAGAGTGAGGTGGAGAGGAAGGGATCTTTGTCATTTGAATAGAGAAAGTGGCAAGAGCTTGGTCTCTAAATCCTTCCTTAGTCAAGGGGTGCTGATGTGTCGTGGCTAGACTGGAGTCTCATCCAGGGATGGCGGCCCTTATGAATGGGCCTGACGCACTGGGAAAGCACTGGGGCCTTATGGAGCCAGACACAAGGAGCCAGACGCGAGGAGGTTCCTGCCTTCACTTCCAACCTGACTCGGAAGAACTCTGGAGCAATACAATAGAAGCCAAAAGCTATTTGCCTCAAGATGTTCCCTGAAATGTTACCAAAATGGGAGGCGGGGCACCAAATATCCAGAGAAAGATATCCTGGCAACCCACTCAGTGGAATATAATGTGTAGTGAACAGCATGGAAAAAGGCTTGTGGTGTGAAGTCGAGTCGACATTACCCTGTGTCCTCTAGAGGATGACTCACAGGAACAATTTCTCTTGGTCCCAGTGCCAGGAAACTCTGTGTTTCTCCAGGACACTTGCTTTGCTTTTATCTTTTGGGATCTACATGTCTGCTAAGTGACCATGTTTCCCTTTTAGCTTTGACTGTCGGGAAGCTCCAAATCACATTTATGGCTCATCTCTCACAACTGTACGGCAAGGATTTTGTGTACCAATACTGCTCTCACTTTTATCTTTCTGTCCTTCTCCTAAATATCCTTCTATTAGTTAACAATCCTATTGTGTTGTATGCTGTAGTTGTAAACTAGTTCAATTTTTTTTTTAATGGAACAGAGTGGAGAGGAAAAAAGAGAGAGTTAAATGGCAAAAAAGGGAGAGAAAAATGATTCTGCTGACATTCTCCATATCTTTAGCTGAAGAATACCAATTCTGCTGGTCGCCCCTTTTTTTCTTTGAGACAGAGTCTTACTCTGTCACCCTGGGTAAAGTGCTGTGGCATCATCATAGTGATCCTCTTGCCTCAGCCTCCTGAGTAGCTGGAACTTCAGGGGCTTGCAATGCCCAACTTCTGCTGGTCTTTTGAAGAAATAAAAGAAAAAGAATTGACACTTGTTATTTGGTACAGGTTACAGGTTTCTGGTTAGTAAACATCAAAACTACATGATTGATAAAAAAGGAAAATGGAAAATAAAACAATGAGATATTACTTTTTGCCCAACAAATTGGCAATAATTTTTTCTGACAATACCAAGAAGCGGCGTGAATGGACATGAACAGGTGCTTCTTTGAGGCTGACTACAGATGCCACGCATATGCAAGTGCGCATAGCTATGACTCAGCAATCACATATCTAACTGTCCTGAGTCATATACCTAAGTGTCTCGGCTCCATGGGGGTTCTTAGACACATACACAGAAGACTTTACAGGAAATGTTTATCTCAACACTGTTAGCAATAGCAAAAGGAAGGAAGCATTTTCTCGAAAAAAGAATGAAAACGCCAGGCACGGTGGTTCATGCCTGTAATCCTAGCAATCTAGGAGGCTGAGGCCAGTGGATTGCCTGAGCTTAAGGGTTCAAGACCAGCCTGAGCAAGAGCAAGACCCCTGTCTCTAAAGAAAAAAAAAAAATAGCCAGGTCTTATGGCAGGCACCTATAGTTCCAGCTACTTGGGAAGCTGAGGCAAGAGAATTCCTTGAGCCCAAGAGTTGGAGCTTGCTGTAAGCTATGACATCATAGCACTCTACGGAAGGTGACAAAGTGAGACTATATGTCAAAAAAAAAAAAAAGAATGAAAAATAAATTGTGAGGCGGCGCCTGTGGCTCAAAGGAGTAGGGCACCCATATACCGGAGGTGGTGGGTTCAAACCCAGCCCCGGCCAAAAAATAAAAAAAATAAAGAAAAATAAATTGTGGTCTAACAATATAGTATTATAAAATGCTATGTAGCTGGTGGATGAATCATCAGCCTGAGCAAGAGTGAGTGAGACCGTGTCTCTAAAAACTAGCCAGGCGTTGTGGCAGGTGCCTGTAGTCCCAGCTACTTGGGAGGTTGAGGCAAGAGAATCGCTTGAGCCCAGGAGTTTGAGGTTGCTATGAGATATGACACCATGGCACTTTACTGAAGGTGACAAAAATTATACTCTGTCTCAAAAAAATGAATGACTCAGGGCAGGCACAGTGGCTCACACCTGTAATCCCAGCACTTTGGGAGACCAAGATGGGAGGGGTACTTGAAATCAGGAGTTTGAGACCATCCTGAGCAAGAGTGAGACCTTGCCTCTACAAAAAAATAGAGAATTAGCCCGGTGTGGTGGCATGTGTCTGGAGTCCCAGTCTACTTGGGAGGCTGAGGTAGGAGAATAACTTGAACACAAGAGTTTGAGGTTGCAGTGAGCTATTATGATACTGTTGCACTCTAGCCCATCCTACAGAGTGAGACTCTGTCTTAACAAAACAAAACAAAGACATGAATGAATCAGAGCTATATGTGCTGTTATGAACAAAGTTCAAAACATAGTTAAATAAAGACAGCAAACTGCAGAAGGATATATATGCTCAATTCCATTTCTGCAAAGCTCAAAATGGCAAAAGCCACATGATATTTTGTATACCTACCACATATATGTCTTAAGTGTATAAAGACACAAATGGGAACAACTAATACCTAAGTCAGGACAGAGCCAAGAAAGAGGAAGGTGATTGGGGCAAGAATGGGTACACAAACGTGGATTATATTATTGCCTATTCCTTTTCCTATGGTTAAAACATTTCATTAAAACAAAGAAAAATGGCTCAGCACCTGTGGCTCAAAGGGCTAAGGCGCCAACCACGTACACCTGAACTGGCAGATTTGAATCCAGCCTGGGCTGCCAAACAACGATGACAGCTGCAACCAAAAAATGGCCGGGTGTTGTGGCGGGTGCCTGTAGTCCCAGCTACTTGGGAGGCAGAGGCAGGAGACTCGCTTGAGCCCAGGAATTGCAGGTTGCTGTGAGCTGAGATGCCACGGCACCCTATCCA
>CAUYON010103330.1:0-22500 GCA_963573935.1 Arctocebus calabarensis
ACTATAGGCACCTGCCACAATACCTGGCTATTTTTTGTTACAGTTGTCATTGTTGTTTAGCTGTCCTAGGCCAGGTTCCAACCTGCCAACTTTGGTGTATGTGGCTGGCGCTGTAACCACTGTGCTATGGGTGCCGAGCCCTTAGCTAGAATTATTACTTATTATACATTTTATTGGCTTTCCTTCCCCCCCCCCCCTCCAAGCCCTGGGTGTTGGTTGTTAAACCCATACTAAGGATCTTTTTCTTTATTCTTCCCCTCCTGTCTCCTATTCCACATTTAAAGAATATGATGATTATTTAAATTTGATTTTCAACAAATTGCCAAGACTCTGGAATCTTTAGGTTCTGGAAGCTTCTGGAGAGAAGAGGAAAGACATGGGTAATAGAGGTAATTAATTCATAAAAACAGAAATTTTAATGTTTTCTTAATTTTCTAATTAATTGTTCCATTATAGATACCTTAATGTTCCTGACACATGTACATGAACTTAACCATAGCAGCTGTAGTGGATAATGGATACTTACAGGTCATGTTTAGATATAACTAAACAAATGTGTAGTTGTTACCTTCTAAGAAAATTACTTTTAACTATCATCTAAAAAAAAGGAAATTAATCGTCAGTTTACCTGGATTATTTAATGTACAATGTTAAATTATATATACCTATGTAAAGTTTTAAATACTTTAAAGTATTGACTTTAATACAACTATGATGACAAACTTTATTCTTTAAAGGTTTTACTTCCAGGCTTGGCACCTGTGGCTCAACGGGCTAAGGCGCCAGCCATTTACACCTGAGCTGGTGGGTTCGAATCCAGCCCGGGCCCTCCACACAACAATGATGGCTGCAACCAAAAAAAAAAAAAAAAAATGGCCAGGCATTGTGCCGGGCGCCTGTAGTCCCAGCTACTTGGGAGGCAGAGGCGAGAGACTCGCTTGAGCCCTGGAATTGGAGGTTGCTGTGAGCTGTGATGCCACAGCACTCTATCCAGGGTGACAGCTTGCAGCTCTGTCTCAAAAAAAAAAAAAAAGGTTTTACTTCCATTCCTAAAACTATTTAATTGGGTATATTTACATTTAGCTATTTAAGGTTTTTTCTTTTTTTGCAGTTTTCGGCCGGGGCTAGGTTTGAACCCTCCACTTCCGGCATATGGGGCTGGCACCCTACTCCTTTGAGCCACACGTGCCGCCCAGCTTTTTAATTTTTAAAGTTTTTCTTGTTTATCTGTTACTTAATAATCACAAAACTCTTACATATATCTTTATTCAGATATTAAATCGCCATTCAACCTCAAGTTAGATGTTTTAATTATTTATTCTTTTCATATTAAGGTGATTCAGGTCATGATGCAAGATGGAGATGACAAGTAACAGTAATTAAAGAAGCAAAAGAAGGCTTTTTATTCTAGGAAGGATTTATTAACTACTTAAGCTTGAAGATTTTCTCTTCTCTAAAATGTTGGTTCTTTTCTCTAAAATATTATTTCACTAGAATTTGTTTTCCTTACTGAGCATCCTGAGGCATTGTAGTATAGGCAACATTTTCTTTTACTGGGCTTGAATATAATTAGATGAAGACATGTAGAATAGATTGAGCATTAGCAGATAATTCTCTATTTTGAAAGGCATATAAGATCAAGTTTATTGAATGGATAAAAATGTCATGAGCTAGAATTTAGTGGTAATTTTCTGTGTGTTTATAACATCTTTTGATCCATAAAACTGATTTTTCATATCCTTCTAAATCAGGAAAACTGTACTTACTAAATTTAATTCTGGCTAATTTTTGGCACTTTATTTTTAAGGATGTAAATATTCAATGTTTTTTCTGGATTCCTTCTTGTGAATAAAGCTTCACAAATCAAGGAACTTCATTGTTTCATTGATTATTTATCATTGTTTTTATTAACTCAGGTCATTGTTATGACAAATTACAGTTGTAGTAATAAATGCGGCAAGGTAGTTGAGGGCAAAGCTGTAACAATAAACCACCAGATCTTAACAAATCGGTATTTAGATTTTGTTTTAACTATGGACTCAGTGATACTTATTGATAGAGTTGTTCCATATGAAAGAAACATCACAGAAATTTCTACTGAAGAGATAAGTAAGAATGTGATCATGGATATATGGATAATCAGGATATAATGGATAATGAGGGAAAGCGAAATTAAGCTAGTTATAGATTCCTGTCTTGAATTTCTCACAGAAAGAGTAGGGTGTAAACTTAACTTTAGGTGAGTACTTTACTGGTATATAGTCTACCAAGAAGCTCTTGGGAGATTCTTTTCTTTTTCTTGAGTTGGTTTCACGTTGTTGTCTGGGCCGGAATGCAGTGGTGTCCTCATAGCTCATTGCAACTTCCACCTCACGGGCTGAGGGCTCCTCTAACCCTCCTGCCTCCGCCTTCCAAGTAGCTGGGACTGTATGTGTGCACCACCACATCTAGCTAATTTTTTCTTTTCTTTTTTTTTTTTTTGAGACAGATTCTCACTATGTTGCCCTCAGTAAAGCGCTATGACGTCACAGCTAACAGCACCCTCCAACTCTTGGGCTTAAGCGATTCTCTTGCTCCAGCCTCCCAAGTAGCCAGGACCACAGACACCCACCACAACGCCTGGCTATTTTTGTTGCATTTGTCATTGTTATTTAACTGGCCCAGGCCAGGTTCAAACCTGCCACCCTCAGTGTATGTGGCTGGTGCTATAACCACTGTGCCGTGGGCACTGACCCAGTAATTTTTCTTATTTTTTGTAGAGATGGGGTCTTGCCATTTTCTTGGCTGGTCTTGAACTGGCCTCTCAAAGTAATATTTCTATTTTTTATAGAGGTAAGGTCTCAATATGTTACCTAGTCTGGTCTCAAACTTGTGACCTCAAGCAATCCTCTAGCCTCCCAAAGAGATAGATTATAAGCATGAGCCCTTGCCTAGCCATTCTTGGGAATTCTTACACTGTAATCTTGATCCAGAAAGTAGTACTTTAATCTTTTGATTTTATAACTCTAAGTTTTGTGTTCTAGAAGTAAATTATGCCAATGAAGAGTTTTTGTGTTATACCTATTTAGTACCTTACTACGTGGGAAATTTTATAAGTCAGGATATCTGCTGTTCCTTAATGTAAATCTGATAACCAGCATCATCACCCTCATATCTCAGTGAAACAAACTGGTTGGAATAGTACCTATTAGTAGAGAGAATATATCTTTCCTGGAAAAATTTTTTTTCCTTAGCTTCATGGTTAGTAACAGTAATCATTTCAGTGTGTCAGTTGTATTCTTTCTTTCATTTAAAGGTTTTAAGCAGGAACACTAATCTGAGCACTCGAAGTTAATTTTTATTTCAAGCTGTTCTACAGTGTTGGCACACACTATGCAGTCAATGAATATTTGTTGAATTGAATTTAACTCTGTATCTCCTGTTTTCTTATGAGCTAGATAAAATGTGTTTTATATATATTAATATTAGATTAATATGAATAATAAAATAACCTTGCATGTGCTTTTGGTTTTCAAGTACCTATCCATTTTTGTCTTGCCAGCATTTTTTCAGGCTTCAGACTGTTGAATTAAGCTGCCATGTCTTAATTCAGCAAAATTCTGTTGTGATATCTGTCTGCACAAGATATAGTACTGTTTATTCTGGCACAGGAAACATTATTTCATGTTATTGTCTTGTTTTCCTTGCCTATAGCTCTACTTCCCTTTATTTCATGAAGCTTTAGGAATCACTGAGTAAAATGATTTCCTTTGAAAATTACTGTATGATCTTCAAGTGTTTGTTTGTTTTTGAAACAGGCTTTTGCTCTGTTGCCCAAGCTAGAGTGCTGTGTCTTCAGCCTAGCTCACATCAAACTCAAACTCTTGGACCCTTTTGCCTCAGCTTCTTAGTAACTGGGACTAGAGGTGCCCGCCACAACACCTGGGTAATGTTTTCTATTTTAAGTAGAGATGGGGTCCTGCTTTTTTTCAGGCTGGTCTTAAACTTCTGAGCTCAAGGGATCTCCTGCCTCAGTGTCTCAGAGTGCTAGGATTTACAGGTTTGAGCCACTGTGCCTGGCCTCAGGTGTTTCGGTACATTTGTTACTGTAATTTTTTCAGTATTTACAAAAGACCATAAAATTATGATCACATTTTCACATAGGATAATGCTGTTAGTAATAGGGTTTGTTGCAGAAATTTCTCCCCTCCTCTCATAATAAAATTAGTAATGTATGTTATTGTGTGGTATATTTTCTCACATTCCATCTTTCTGTGTTAGAAACTGGCAAATTCTCCAGCATTTCCCCTTATAACATGCTTGTGTTCTTCTAAATGACCTCTGCTGTACTCACATATCTTCCACTTAAAAAGTTTTCACTATCAGGGTGTGGTGCCTGTGGCTCAAAGGAGTAGGGTGCCGGCCCCCATATGCCGGAGGTGGCAGGTTCAAACCCAGCCCTGGCCAAAAACTGCAAAAAAAAAAAAAAAAGTTTTCACTCTCTCTTTCTGCCTTTTAAATGAATACATAAACATACATGTATATATGCATATTCTTATTTTTTCTAAAACAATTTAAAGTTGCAGACATGATGTACTATTAACATTAAAACTCCAGTGCATATTTTCTTTCCTGTTTTTGTTTTTTTGAGACAGAATCTCACTCTGTCACCCTGGGTGGAGTGTCCTGGTGTCATATCTCATAGCAACCTCAAACTCCTGGGCTTATGCCATTCTCTTGTCTTAGCCTCCTGAGTAGGGCACCTCCCTGCACGTGCCCGCTGCAACACCTGTCTAGGTAGGGCATATTTTCTAAAGATAAAGATATTCTCTTTTATATCTATAACACAATTATTAAAATCAAGAAATTAACAATGGCAGAAAGCTACTTACTAATCTACAGACCTTATTTTAGCTGTTTTCTTACTATTGTCTTTTATAGCAAAAGGAAAAAAAAATCTAAGATTCAATGTATGAACATGAATTACTTTAGTTTTTGTCCCTTTTATCTCTGTTAAGTTGGAACAATTCCTTAACCTTTCTTTGTTTTTCATGACATTGACATTTAAAAAAATATAGACCATTTATCTTGTAGAATATTCATTCAATTCAGGATATTCTGATGTTTTCTTATAATTAAATTGAGGTTATACTGTTTTGGCAGGAATATCACAAGAGTGATATTTTGCCCCTAATTTTTAGATCAAGAGGCATCTGGTGTCATTTTGTCACATTATTAGTGTTATTAACTTTGATCACTACTCTCAGGTTCTTTTTTTTTTTTTTTTTGAGTCAGAGTTACAAGCTGTCGCCCTGGGTAGAGTGCTGTGGCATCACAGCTCACAGCAACCTCAAACTCTTGGGCTTAAGCGATTTCTTGCCTCAGCCTTCCAAGTAACTGGGACTACAGGTGCCCACCACAATGCCTGGCTATTTTTTTGTTACAGTTGCCATTGTCTTTTTAGCCAACTAGGGGCTGAGTTCAAACCCGCAAGCCTTGGTGTATGTGGCTGGTGCCCTGCCCACTGAGCTATGGGTGCTGCCTAGGTTCATTTATTTTTTATAAGTTTGTCAAAGGGTAATAGTAACAGAATAAACTAAACTCATCTACCTCCAGTTTTAATATAATTGATAAGTAAAGTTAATGGCCTTAGAGTGTAGTCTTATAAATTCTCTGTTTGAATTACCAGAACTTTATGAAATGTCAGGGCCATGTACTAGCCTGAGTTGTCAACAGTGATTATAGATTATATATGTTATAAAGGGGTGGATAACCGGTAGAAGAGAGAAGTAAGCTTTTTAGTTTTGGGGTCTTTATCTAGTCTGGGTATTGGACATCCTTGTGACTTTTAAACCTAGCTTCCTCATCTCTTACTCCATTTGCTGTCATGAGTTTTTATGTTAGTAGCTCACTCCTAGTCTTAGGGATAACAAAAGTTATAATAGATGGTAAAGACTGAAAAAGTTATAGACTGTCTGTAGGAATAAATGATAGGGTTTGTAGAATAAATACAGAGTTCATTTAATATTAGATAGCTAAGAATTAGGATTCTTTGCTCTATCCATTTCTTATAACAATTCATAAAAATCAGAATTTTAAAATTGGAAGAGATCATAAGTGTCATTATCTAGAGCTTTCCAAGTCGTGTGAGGTATAGAGCCCCTTAGTACTCTGGGCATCTAGGCTGGTCTTGGGATGACTAGAGTCCTTGGACTGGTCTCCTGTGACTGACTGCTTGACTGACTGTTTATCCTAGTGTTCTGTATAAAATTATTTTCTAGGGGTGCCATGAAATGAAGGGATTAGGAGGTGCTGTCTTTGTCTAACAACCCACTTAATGTTAAAATCTCTTGTACCATCTCTGTTAATTGGTGATTTAACCTAGCCATTTATTCAACAATATTTGATGCAAATTATGTGCCAGGCACTGTGCTAGATGTAAGGTTTAGAGCAATAAACAAGGCATATGCTTCTTATTGAGCTTTTTATATGTATTCTATTTGGGAATACAGACAAAACCCAAATAAATGAACAGAGAGATAGTTATGAAAGAGATATTAAGTGAGGCACTTCAGGTGAGTTGTTCAAAGAAAATATTTTTTGAAGTCTTATTCAGTAGCTTCTCAATTAGGCTTTAAACTATGTATATGTTTTATAAACTATGGCAAGCATATAGAAAATTGGTGTCTTAGTTGGGCAAAGAACAATATACCATAGAGTGGGTGGCTTAAATAACAAACATTGTTTCTCATAGGTCTAGAGGCTGGGATGTCTAAGATCAAGGTGCTGCAGAGTCTGGTGAGGGCTGTCTTCCTGGTTGGCTGATGACTGCCTTCTTGCTGTATCTTTACATGGAAACACAGATCATCTTTCTCATATCTTTTCTTAACAAGGATACTAATTTCATCATAGGGACTCTTTCCTTATGTTTATCTCCTGTAGTGGTCCGAATGTTTGTGTCCTCCCAAAATGTGTATGTTGAAACCCAATCCCCATTTTGGTGGTATGTAGGTCATTACATACAAAAGTTTGAGACAGACTGTGTTATGGTCCATTATTTCACTTCTAAGAAACAGAGTTCACAGCTTCCTTTCAGATTCACCCATGCACGTTTCAACTTATACTGCTTATTGATATTGTTAGGACGGCTTCATTTGATTTCATCCACGTGGCTTTTGTCTTTCTAGATTTTTGTGTGTCTTGAACCTTTTATAATGACCCATGTATTCAGAGGTGGGGCTTTGAGGAGATGATTAGGTCATGAGGGCTGCCCTCTCATGAATGGGATTAGTCATAAAAGAGGCCCTAGGTTCTTTTATAAGGCTTGTTTACCCCTTCTGCCATATGAAGAAGTAGCAAGAAGGTACCATTTTTGAAGCAGAATGGGGCCTCACCAGATACTTCTATAGATGCCTGATCTTGGACTTACCAGCCTCCAGAACTGTGAGCAATAAATTTCTGTTGTTTATAAATTATCCAGTCTGACTTATTTTGTTATGGCATCTCAAACATACTAAAACACCCCCCAAAGGCCCGTCCTCCAAATGTCATCAACCTTCAGGATTAGGGCTTCAACTGTCGGAGCCCCTGTGGCCTGGTCTCGGTCGTCGCAGGAGAGAACCAGGTGTGACACGGATTAGAAGTACAATCTTGCGGGAGGCGGGCTAACCTTAGTTGCAGGGTAGCCCCGAGCCCCCCCCTGCAATGGCTATTTATTAAGGTTATACACAACAGGTGTGGAGAGTTAAGGTAATTGACAAACAGGTGTGGAGAGTTAAGGTAATTATATATTGAGGGCTGCCTGCGTAAGGATTGCCACGTGCTCCCCTGACGTGTTCTTTCCCCACAACCCTCATGAAGAACTACTAAACATCAATGTTTAACACATGCTTACTAGTGAGTGACTGACCTTATCTCATTCTGGAACATTGAGTTACTTGGGGGATTGCTCCCAAGTCAGGAAACGTCTCTAGGCTTGCCAGGAGACTGTCCTGTTCTCAGCGTTTCCTTTTAATGTGATAAGAATCAGTAACTGTCCTTTGCAAGCATGGTGTCCATTGCTCTACATTCAACATATAAATTTATTTGAGGGGCACAAACATTCATTCCATAGCAACTTATGAATAGTAAAATGAACAGATTTACTTTGTTTTCTTTCCTTCTGTAGTCTTAATTAAGAATTTTACTTTTTTTTTTTTTGGAAACAAGGTCTTGCTTTATCACTCAGGCTGGTCTCAGACTCCTGGGCTCAAGGGACCCTTCGTCCCTCCAGAGTAGCTGGGAACACAGGTGTGTGCCACCGAGTCCTGCTAATTCAGTGCTTTTAACTTGGGCTGTGTACTACAAAGGAGGTGGCTTTGTCAACTCTTTGGTTTTAAGGCAAAGCTTCTCAACCTTGACATTACCAACACTTGAGGCCAGATGATCCTTTATTATGTGGGACTGTCCTGTGTATGTTTAGCAGCATCCTTGGCCTCTATGCACTCCATGCTAGGAGCCCCTCTGGCTGCATCCAAGTTGTGACAACCAAAAATATCTCCAGTGGCTTGGTCACCGTAGCACAGTGGTTACGGTGCCAGCCACATACATCAAGAGTGGTGGGTCCGAACCTGGCTCAGGATAGCTAAACAACAATGACAACTGTAACAAAAAATAGCTGGGCGTTGTGGTGGGTGCCTGTAGTCCCAGCTACGTGGGAGACTGAGGCAAGACAATCGCTTAAGCCCAAGAGTTTGAGGTTGCTGTGAGCTTTGACACCATGGCACTCTACCAAGGGCAACATAGTAAGACTCTGTCTCAAAAAAAAAAAAAAAATCTCCAGATGTTGCCAAATGTCCTTCAGGGAACAAAAATTGTCCCCAGTTGAGATTTACATTCTATTTTTATTATTTTAATGGGTAACAGCATACATTTTAAGAAAAACTCAGTCTCTTTACCCTCAATGATTTTCAGTCATCCCTTCTACCTTTTACACTTTTGTGTAGGTTACAACTATAGTCATTCATTGCTTAATGATGGGGATATGTTTTGAGAAATGTGTCATTTGATAATTTTGTTCTTGTGTGGCCATCATAGATTATACTCACATAATTCTAGAGGTGTAGCCTATACAAACCTAGGCTATGTGAGATAGCCCATTTATTGCCCCTATTCAGACATGTATAGCATGTTATTGTGCTAAAGACTGTAGGTGATTGTAACACAGTGGTATTTGTATAAGAATATTTAAACATATTTAAACATACATAGAAAAAGTAAAGCTACAGTATATATACAAAAAATGGTGCACCTGTACAGGAACAGAGCTTGCAGGACTAGGGGTTGCTCTGGGTTAGTCAGTGAGTGGGGAGTGAATATGAAGTTCTAGGGCATTACTGTATACTGCTGTAGACTTTATAAAAACTGTGCCCTTGGGATATGTTAAATTCATAAAAAAATACTATTTCTTCAATAAGTTACCTTTACTGTAACTTTTTACTATATAAGCTTTTAATTTTTTTTAACTTTTTAAGAGCTCTCAGGTTAAAACATCTTTATTCTGTAAGCATCTTCCTGATTAAAAAAAAATTTTTTTTAACTTTTTAATCCTTTTTCCTTAAAAATGAATACAGAAACACATACATTACCATAGGTCTATACAGAGTCAGGGTCTTCAAGATGTCACTAAGCGATAGGAATTTTTCAACTCTTATATCTTATGAGACCACTGTTTTGTAAGTGTGGTCCTTTGTTGACCAAAATATTATTATGCAATGTATGACTAATGGAAACTCCAACTGTGGTTGTTTAAGCAAATCAAGATTTTTTTTTGAGTCATATAAAAGAAGCCCAGAGGAGTAGAGTTTGACTTAGTAACTCATTAATGTTGGGACCCTTGTCTCTGCAATTCTTCTGGCTGATGAGAGGCCTTCATGCTGTCTTTTGTGTCCTTTTGATATATCCCCATTATTCTTCAAGCTGTTCCTTATGTTTTGGTTCAATAAGATAGTCCAAGCTCATCCTGTATTTCCCTTGCCCCAGCCCTGGAATTAGTCATTTCTCATAAGTATCACTCACTCCTTTTAGTGAAGAATGGCATCTAGAAAGCAAGATTTGGGGCAAGGAATGCTCAGTGGTATTAGGTGTTGCTATAGCAGGATCCACTCAAAGAAAAGATCTTGAGAAATGTCTATAGAAACATATGGATATATACACACATACATAAAACACATTTAAATATATACTTATTTATCTGTCTGGAAGCCATTCATTTTGTTACTACCAGGTTTGTTCTAATTTTCTACTGTTTCATATATATATATATATATTTTTTTTTTTTGTAGAGACAGAGTCTCACTTTATCGCCCTCGGTAGAGTGCTGTGGCATCACACAGCTCACAGCAACCTCCAACTCCTGGGCTTAAGCGATTCTCTTGCCTCAGCCTCCCGAGGAGCTGGGACTACAGGCGCCCGCCACAACACCTGGCTATTTTTTTGTTGCAGTTTGGCGGGGACCGGGTTTGAACCTGCCACTCTTGGTATATGGGGCCAGTGCCTTACTGACTGAGCCACAGGCACCGCCCTACTGTTTCATATTTTTAACTACAATAGTTATCCCTGAACTGACGTTTCACTTTCCATGGTTTGTTACTGTAGTCAGACGTGGTCTGAAAACAAATGAGATATTTTGAGACACAGAGAGAGAGAGAGAGACACCACATTCACATGAGTTTTGTTACAGTATATTGTTGTAATTGTCCTGTTTTAGCTGTTGTTAATTTCTTGCTGTGCCTAATTTATAAATTGAACTTTGTCATAATTAGGTGTATATGTGTATAGATAAAAAAACAGCATATATAGTGTTTAGTACTATATGCAATTTCAGGCATCCACTAGGGATCTTAGAATGTTAGAATGTATCTCCCTTTGATAAGGGAGGATACTGCATATTCTTTGGTAGTGGGAAATCTGTTTTTCCTTAAGTCAGTATAAGCATACTTTGTTATGTGTTTCACTTGACCGCTCTTCCCAGTTACTATTTCTTTTTCTTTCTTTCTTTTTTCTTTTTTTAATAACAATTTGAAGAAGGCTGTGGAAACTCTGTGTTGAGCAAGTCTATTGGTACCATTTTTCCAACAGTATGTGCTCACTTTGTGTCTCTGTGTCATATTTTGGTAATTCTGGAAATATTTTAGATTATTTATTATTTATTATATCTGTTATGGTGATCAATGACCAGTGATCTTTGATGTTACTGTTTTATTTGTTTGGATGCCACGAACTGTACCCATAGAAGATGGTTAATGTTGTATGTGTTGTGACTACTCCACTGACTCTTCTTCTGTTTGTCTCCCTCTTCTCAATTCTCCCTAATCTCTGAGAAACAACAATGTGAAATTATACCAATTAATAATAGGATGATGGCCTCTATGTGTTCAAGTGAAATGAAGAGTTGTAGTTTGTCTCTTAAAGGGTAGAATTGATTAAGCTTAGTGAGAAAGGCATGTAAACATTCTCCATCCAAAAGCTGAGTTCCGCCTCTTGCACCAAACATCCAGGGTGTGAATGCAAAGGAAAGGTTATTAAGGGTAATTTCAAGTGCTACTGTAGCGAATACACAAATGATAAGAAAGTGAAACAGGGCTCGGCGTCTGTGGCTCAACGGGCTAAGGCGCCAGCCACGTACACCTGAGCTGGAGGGTTCGAATCCAGCCCGGGCAGCCAAACAACAATGATGGCTGCAACCAAAAAAAAATGGTCGGGCGTTGTGGCAGGCGCCTGTAGTCCCAGCTACTTGGGAGGCGGAGGCAAGAGACTCGCTTGAGCCCAAGAATTGGAGGTTGCTATGAGCTGTGATGCCACAGCACTCCACCAGGGTGACAGCTTGAAGTTCTGTCTCAAAAAAAAAAAAAAGAAAAGAAAGTGAAACAGCCTTATTGCTGATATGGAGAAAGTTTTAGTGGTTTAGATAGAAGGTGAAACCGGCTGTAACATTCCCTTAAACCAAAGCCTAATGCAGACCAAAGTCCTAACTCTCCTCAATTATATGTAGTCTGAGGTTGGTGAGGCAGCTAGAGAATAAAAGTTTGATGCTCGCAGAGAGTGAAGGAAGGAAGCCATCTCCATAACATAAAAGTACAAGGTGAGGCACTTGCACTTTTGGAGAAGCTGCAGTGAGTTATTCGGAAGATCTAGCTAAGATAATCGAGGAAGGTAACAACACTAAACAACAGATATTTAATGTAGATGAAACAGAAGATACCAGCTAGGACTTTGTTCGCTACAGAGGAGAAGTCAATGTTTGGCTTCCAAGCTTTGAAGGACAGGTTAATGCAGCTAGTGCCTTTCTTTCTTTCTTTCTTCTTTTTTTTTTTTTTTCTGTCTCTGTTGCTAAGACTAGAGTGCTGTGGCATCAGCTTAGCTCCTAGCAAGTTCAAACTCCTGGGTTCAAGTGATCCTCTTGCCTAACCTCCCTGTGATGGGGACTATAGGCACCCACCATAATGACCGATTAATTTTTCTGTTTTTGTAGAGATAGGGTCTTGGTCTTGTGTAAGGGATCTACCCACCGCAGCCTCCCTAACTGCTAGGATTATAGGTGCAAGCCATCATATCTGGCCAGCTGGTGACTTTTTGGGAAAAGTCATCATTGTGATCATCACAGTAAAGATTGGGTTTGGGCATGATGGCTAGCACTTTGGAAGGAGGATTTCTTGAGCCCAAGAGTTCAAGACTAGCCTGGGCACTAGTGAGACTCCATCTCTATAAACAAAAAAAATAAATAAATAAAAAAGAAATTAGCTGGGCATGATTGCCTACTTGGTAGGCTAAGCCAGGAAGATCACTTGAGCCCAGGAGTTGAGTAGTGAGCCATGATGATTCCATTGCACTCTAGCCCATGCAACAGAGTGAGCCCCTGTCTCAAACAAACAAACTAAAAGGGTCAGTTGATAATTATTAACAAATTCTAAATTGAAGCAGAAATTTTGATTAGGAGTAGGCTATTTGTGTGATCTTTAAGGTGTCTTCCCAGAGTTTGCTTATTAGTGGCAAGGGAAAAAAGTAATAATGATAGTACAGTAGAGAAATTGAACAATATTTTAGCCACTTCATCAAATTAATAGCACCAGTGAAGGAACAGGTGGGGACAGCCTGTGCTTCCAAATATGGTACTAGGAGAAGTTCACAGCATTAGTATGCATGACAGAGAATACATGGTTTGATTCTAACCATGAGAAAACATCACACAAAACTAAAATTAAGGACATGTTAATATTTAAATGGGGGAGTTTGTTCTTTACAATGTCAGTGTCATAAATGTCCTGGAAATGCTCTAGATAAAAAGTATCTAAAGAGATTGACAACTAAATGCAGTATTTGATCCTAGACTGGATTCTGAACTAGAAGGTCTAAAATGTTAGGACATTATTGGGTCAACTGAAAAAAATTGGAGTATACACAGTACATTAGATAAAAGTGTTGTATCATGTTAAATTTACTGAGGTTGATGACTGTGATTGTGTAAGATAACATATTTTTAAGATACACTGAAGTGTTTAGGGGAAAAGGGTTATGATTTATGTAACTTACTCTCAAATGGTTTGGATAAGAAATTATGTGCATATAAACATGTAGGTATAATATACATTCATATACTCAATAGGTAGGTAAAACATTTATAGTAGGCTGGCGGCGCCTATAGCTCAGTGGGTAGGGTGCCAGCCACATACACTGAAGCTGGAGGGTTTGAACCTGGCCTGGGCTAGCTAAACAATGATGATAACTGCAACCAAAAAATAGCCGAGTATTATGGTGGATGCCTGTAGTCTCAGCTACTCAGGAGGCTGAGGCAAGAGAATCGCTTAAGCTCAAGAGTTTGAGGTTGCTGTGAGCTGTGACACCACAGCACTCTACCAAGGGTGACATAGTGAGACTCTATCTCAAAAAAAAAAAAAAAAACCAGCCCAAGGGTTGCACCTGTGGCTCAGTGAGTAGGGCGCCGGCCCCATATACCAAGGGTGGTAGGTTTGAATCTGGTTCTGGCCATGCTGCAACAACAACAACAAAAAATAGCTGGGTGTTGTGGCGGGTGCCTGTAGTCCCAGCTACTTGGGAGGCTGAGGCAAGAGAATCGCCTAAGCCCAAGAGTTGGAGGTTGCTGTGAGCTGTGACTCAATGGCACTGTACTGAGAGTGACAAAGTGAGACTCTGTCTCTAAAAAAAAAAAAAAACCCAAAGAACCAAAAAAAAAAAAATTGGGTAAATGACAGTAGGTAGGTAAATTGGTGACTCTGGTAAAGAATGTATGGATGCTTTTTGTACTACTTTTTTTTGGGGGGGGGATACACAATCTGACTCTGTTGCCTAGGGTAGAGTACCCTGGTATCAGCTTAACTCACAGCAACCTCAAACTCTTGGGTTCAAGTGATCCTCCTGCCTCAGCCTTCCAGGTAGCTGGGACTACAGGCCCCTGCTACAATGCCTGGCTAATTTTTCTATTTTTAGTAGAGACAAGGTCTCATTCTTGCTCAGGCTGGTCTTGAACTCCTAAGCTCAAATGATCTTTCTGCCTTGGCCTCCCAGACTGAATTAGGATTGTGCTAGGATTATAGGCATGAGCCTCCACACCTGGCCTATACCATTCTTATTTTTGCTGTTAAAAAAAAACAAATTCGAAGTTATTGAAAGAAAAACAGAAGCATAATCCCAGTATCATCTCTTCTTGTTTCTTCTTTGTGCCAAGAACCTTTTATACCTCATCCAGACTCTGGCAATTGTGTCATAACTGATTTTTCTCTTCTCCCACTCTTATGGCCCTAGAAAGTCATTTAATCACACAGCTGGCATAGTAATTCCTTTAAAATGTAAGTCAGGTGATCTCTTCTTCTCTTGGCTTACGATTCCACATTATATGAAAATTCACTTCATAACTGTGGTCTTCAAGGCCTGAACGCTCTGGTTCTTTTCATCCTCTGTGATAATATCCTTCTGCCATCACTCTGCACCACTCATTTCACTCCAGCCTAATGGGCCTGTTTGTGCTCTTCCTGGAGGCCAAGCTTACTTTCCTTTCAGGGTCTTTGTACTTGCTTTTCTTCCTGCCTGGAATACTCTTTGCCCAGACATCTTGGTGGCTCTCTTCCTCTCTCTCTTCTGGTCTCTCCCAAATCACATCAGAAAGGTTATCCTTGACCTTTGTAGATAAAAGAGCATTTTGTCTCCCCATTCCCATTATATGTTATTTTCTCTTTTGCTTTATTTCTATTTTTGTTCTATGTTCTGTGTTTATTGTTGATTTCCCATAAGAATATAATAAGCTCCTTGAGGGAGGGACTTTATTTTGTTTACTAATGTGTCTCTAGGCTCTCAGTAAATTCTTGAGAATGGAAGAATATTTAAGCTTGAGCCACTTAAAAAGTGATTGAAAATTCAGTGTATGTTAAGTGGAACTTCTTGATTGTGGTAGTCTTATTGAAGGTTGGTGGGTACAGGACACATTGGTTTGGTGTGTGGAAATCCAGAAATGAGATTTTTGTCTCTTAGTCAGGTCAGAGGTGTCTACCAATTTCCTGGCTGGAAAGTCAGGGAGAAAAAGGTTGGGGAGGTGTGTAGGCCTGTCTCTGAATATTCTGGAAACAAAGTCGTGCTCTTGTCTGTTTTCATATTCTGTTTCTGAGGATTTATGCTCTGATCCCCCACCCCTGGTTTTTGTGGTAAAGTTTCAACAAGTAGAGAAAAACAAATTCTACCAGTTTATTTGGCTGTTCCCATAGACTTCTTTTAACACAACTATGAGAAAACTCCTGCTCGACCCTGTATGAAAGTGGGAAGGTACAGTTGACTGGGAACTGAGAGCCCTTTACTTCTATTAATCCATGTTTGTCAGTTGAAAGGGAAACTTCTCAAATGAGAGTGTTATAGCTACTAGCTTCATGTTGCTGTTGAATACCTACAGTACGTCTTGTTTGAATTGAAGTGTGTTATGAGCGTAAAAAACATACAGGTTTTAACACATAGTTGGTGTAAAAGACTTTGAAGATCTGAAGACAAAAAAAGGATGTAGATGATTTCATTAATAATATTCTAAAATATTGCCTACATGCTAATAGTATTTTGGATATACTAAATTAAAATATATCATTAAGATTAATTTTATCCATTTTGGCTTTTTAAAATTTGGCTACTTGAAATTTAGAATAACATATGTGGCTTGCATTGTAATTATTTTGGACAGCACTGCTGTAGGGGCCAACAACTAAGGCAAATATATCTTTTAGTGGTGTTCTAAAATCTTAGAAATCTGTATCCTCTGGATCAAAATTAGCGGATTGTCATGTTTGACTTCATAGTCCTCCCAGTTTTTATACTTTTGTATACAGGCAGTCCCCAAGTTATAAGCACTCGACTTACATATGACTTGCACTTACGGAGGCTGTTACAGGTAATATGTAAGTATACTTGTTCCAACTTACATACAACTTCAACTTAAGAAGGGACTTATAGCACCTATCTTGTTCATAACTCAGGAACTGCCTGTACTTTGGAAAGAGTCTTTACTCTTCTTAGCTTTAAGTTTGTAAGTTTTGAACTCACTAAACTCACTATTTTATTTCATCCGCCTTCTTCTTTTTTTTTTCTTTTGAATGCTACAATGCTAGTAAAATTCTAGCATGGACCAGAATAGATCCAAAATTTTCCAAAATGTATTGACTGTATTGTTTTATTTAAGTACAGTGCCATGGGGCGGCGCCTGTGGCTCAGTGAGTAGGGCACGGCCCCCGAATACTGAGGGTGGTGGGTTCAAACCTGGCCCTGGCCTGACTGCAACATAAAATAGCCGGGCGTTGTGGCAGGCGCCTGTGGTCCCAGCTACTCAGGAGGCTTAGGCAAGAGAATCGCCTAAGCCCAAGAGCTAGAGGTTGCTGTGAGCTGTGATGCTATGGCACTCTACTGAGGGCAACAAAGTGAGACTCTGTCTCTAAAAAAAAAAAAAAAAAAATGAATAGTGCCATGATCTATATACATGTATTTTGATCCCAGGAATTTTAGTTCTATTGAGTCATTCTTGAGGGTATGAATAGTCTGAAGATGTTAACCTCTTTCACAGATATAAGCAGTTCTAATTGCCTGAAAATAATGTAGAGAATGACCTACTATACTAGCACAGAAATGGAGAGACTACTTCTTTTTGACTGCCCAGTGAATAACATTCATGATTATTGACCAGCACTGGATCAATTTGGCTTCAGAGTCCATTGATCACACTGTATTCTTATAGTTATATTGGCCTTTTACTTCTCTGCTGTGGCACAGATTATAGTTGATTTGGCATTTGTTTTTAATTTTATGAAGAGTGTTTCAAATTAAAACCTATCAGATCACTCTCCTTCCTTTGAGACATTAATGTGGTCCTTATATAATTAAGCCATCCGCCGTTCAAGCCAATTAACAACTTCCAGAATAGGAATTTGAGGTTGAAAACACTATTCCCAGTTGCCATTCTTCAGCCTGAAGGATTAGGGAATTATAGCCCCTCATTTCTAACTCATCTTTTATCAGAATACTGAAAGATAAAAATCTTTGTTACTTCTCAATTCCATTCCTTTTTTCCTTACTTGTGTGCTTAGGAAGATAATTTTTCCTTGCAACCTGAAGAATTATGTCTATTTATTTGAAAGGCTGAAAGATACCAGACTAAGTAGTCAGATTTTATGTCCCTCAGGGTAACTTTCTGGGTTTCAATCCATTTTGAAAAGAATATTTTTCAACTAGTTAGCAGATAATTTTAAATTATGAAAGTATTCCCTTTTCACAGTTGAAAAAAATTCTATAGTTTCTTACTCTCCCTCTCCTTTCTATAGTTGTACTTGTCAGAGGAGATTGCATTTCATTTTTTTCTTTTTTGTTTTTATGCTCGTTGCCCACCATAAGTCTAAATAATTGTAATTTTGGATTTTTGCATGGTGAGGAATTTGGCTTATTTATATAGTCTCCTACCTTATTTCCTCCATTTACTCTCTGATTTTGTTCTAGTATTATTTTTAGTTCTGCTGTAGGTTGCTTTTATAACATAAAATAATACATTCTTTAGTTTTGATTCAACATCAGATTGCATTTCTTTACTTTCATTGTGAAACATGAGGAAATTAGTACACCCTCTTTTATTTGTTATGCTTTTAATTTTATACTTTATTTTGGAGAATGGTTTCTCTTGGGGGCAGATAATATTCTGGGAAGTGTGGGAAGGGACCAAATGGCTCAGGTGTTACTCAGACCTTCCTTTAAACTTACTGTTCTGTTGCTCATTGCTGTTCTCTGTCCAAGTTTGCAGCCTCTCCCAGTCAGCCATTGCTGGGAAAACGGGCTCCCACTTTTACTGTAACTCTTTCTTTTTGTGAGTTTGGGCCTCCTTCCCAACTATGTATTTTTCAGTATAGTGTCTCATTTGCTATCTATGTTCCAGAAGTTTATCAAAAACTGGTCTCCTATAGCTCTTACCCACTTCGTGGTGGATTTACACTCTTTACTATCTTATCAATGGAAAATCTTAAGGGAGGAATGGAAATGAAACAGATGTGCTTAGTCTGCTCTCTTGAACCAGAAAATCCAGAAGGGATACTTGACTTTTCAGTTGTCTTAAATTGTTCTTGAGTATTTGTATAGCGCTTTTTTTTTTTTTTTTTTTTTGAGACAGAGTCTCAATGTATCACCCTGGGTAGAGTGCTGTGGTGTCATAGCTCACAGCAACCTCTAACTCTTGGGCTTAAGTGATTCTCTTGCCTCAGCCTCCCAAGTAGATGGGACTACAGGTGCCCGCCACAGTGCTTGGCTATTTATTTCATTGTTGCAGTTGTCATTGTTGTTTAGTCGTCCCAGGCCCGGTTTGAACCTGCCTGCCTCTGTGTATGTGGTTAGGTGTGGCCTAACCACTGAGCTATGGGCGCTGAGCCTGTATAGTGCTTTTATACATATTGTTCAAAGTGTTTTTACATAATCTACTTACTCCTCATAACAACCTTTGTTGTAGGTGGGACAAATATTACTCTTGTTTCATAAATTAGGATTTGAGGATTAGAGAGACTAACAGATTTTTGGGTCCTTGCCTAATTAAGTTGTAGAACTGGGATCGAGACTATAGTGCCCAGTCTTCCAGTTCATAGTCTAATTAGTTCCCTTTTTATTATTGGGCAGTCCCTGGGCTATGAATAAGTTCTGTAGGTTTGTTTGTAAGTTGAATGGTACAGGTACATTTACTTATTGCTTATAATAGCCCCCAATTTTAAGTGTGAGTCATACGTCAGTTGGATATGTGTAACTTGGGGACTTAACGTAACAGCCTCTGTTCGTAAGCATGAGTTGTTGTAAGTCGGGTATTTGTAACAAGGGGACTGCCTGTATGCTGTTTTTGATTAGGTACAGGGTTATCTGTGTGTTCAACTTTCGGTCTGTTTCTTACATATGTTGTGAGTGCTGTCTGGAAAGTATTCAGTCCTGTAATATGAAAAACAGAGACATACATGTCTGGATACTTGCCAGATAGCCCTTTATGTATGAGATCATATGTATATTAATGATATATGTATATAATCAGAGCATTTCACTACCGAAATTTTCTTGGCAGTTTCATGGTCTTTGTGCTATATCATCTCTGAAATAGAATCCCAGGTTAATCTTTTCAGTCTTTACCAGCTCTCTTATTTTCTGTTTTACAATGTCTCATCTTTGAAATTATCAGATGATTGTGTTTTGTTTTGTTTTTTGGGTGGGAGGGAACTGGGATTGTATGCAGTTTCATTAATATATCTGCATGTGTAGCTGGTCTATTAAAGGTGAAACAGTTTTTTTTTTTAAAGAAGGAGTTTTACTTTGTTGCCATCTGTAGAGTGTTGTGGCATTATAGCTCACAGCAACCTCAAACTCTTTGGCTCAAGCAATCCTCTTGCTTCAGCCTCCCAAGTAGCTGGGACTATAGGAGCCCACCACAACACCCAGCCTTTTGTTTTTTTTGTAGAAACAGGGTCTCTTGCTCAGGTTGGTCTCGAACTCCTGAGCTCCAGCAATCCACCTTGGCCTCCTAGAGTACTAGGATTACTGGCATGAGCCACTGTGCCTGGCCTGAGACTTTTTTTTTTTTTTTTGTACTTTTTGGCTGGGGCCAGGTTTGAATCCCCAACCTCTGGTATATTGGGCCTGCGCCCTACTCCTTTGAGCCACAGGCGCCGCCCGACATTTTTTTTAATCAATATTTTTTGCTTATTTCCCCTTACCCCAAAATCAACCATGGAACTAGTGTGAAGAAGTGTGTATTGGCTAGTATTATTAGTGCGAGTCTATAAAGTGTTCCTATAGGCAGTTTGGTTGTACCAGTGTGATTAATTTCTTTAAATTAAATTAGACATGTATTATTCAGCAGATATTAAATCGCACTCATTTTGTTATTTACTTGCCATCCTTATTTACCTAGTATAAATCAATCTACAGCAGATTTTCAAGAGTATTTGTGTTTCATGTTCTATTATTATTCAAAATTTTATTTTCCTAGAGATCTTGAATGTAGACTAGAAGATACTTGTGATTTGTATGGTAATGTTTCCTTCTGCTTATAGATGAATAGACTAAGGTTTGTGTCATCAATATCTCTCCCTTTTTCTGAAAGGAGTACATAGACGCACACAGAGTAATTTCATTGAGTCTATATTCATGTTTGCTGAGTTGCACAACTCTGGGTTGCATCATTTATAATATACTTTGTAAATGATGTCTTTTAGAATTGTGCAAAATGTCTGCCCTACTTGACTTATCTAATTTAAGAACTCAGAATATATTCAATGGAATCATTTTAAGTTTGGGAGTGTTTGTTTAGCTTTAATTCCAACTTGTGGTAAAGACTTTTTTTTTTTGAGATGGAGTCTCACTTTGTTGCCCTTGGTAGAGTGCCATGGCATTATAGCTCACAGCAACCTCAAACTCTTGGGCTCAAGCGATTCTCTTGCTTCAGCCTGCCAAATAGCTGGGACTACAGGTGCCTGCCACAATGTCTGGCTTTTTTTAGAGATGAGGTATCACCCTGGCTCAAGTTGGTCTCGAACTTGTAAGCATAGGCAATCCACCTGCCTCAGCCTCCCAGAGTGCTAGGATTACAGGTGTGAGCAACCTGTGGTAAAGTCTTATGTCTTATTTTTCTTGTTTTACAAAATTAAAAAAAATACCATCTGCTCATCTATCCACTTACCTCACAGAGAAGACGCAAGGATTGTTAGATTTAAAAAAAATTGTGGTGAGGGCCGCGCCTGTGGCTCATTGAGTAGGGCACCGGCCCCATATACCGAAGGTGGTGGGTTTAAACCCAGCCTCGGCCGAACTGCAAAACAGAAAAATAGTTGTGCATTGTGGCAGGCGCCTGTGGTCCCAGTTACTGGGAGGCTGAGGCAAGAGAATTGCCTAAGCCCAGGAGTTGGAGGTTGCTGTGAGCTGTGACGCCACGGCACTCTACTGAGGGTGATAAAGTGAGACTGTCTCTACAAAAAAAAAAAAAAAAATGTGGTGGAATTCCTTGGAGATAGGTTCTTATGAATATTGTGTGTACCAGCTCTAGGTGATGAGTATTACCATAAAGTTCCTGCTCATAAATATAAAACATTTCTTAAGTTACAAAGTTCGAAAGTGAGCCTTATGATATAGCCATAAGTTTAGTTCAAACTTTTGGTTTACTCTTTACAAAGAGGGATGTTCTTATTTGGGTCCGTGGCATATACTACTCTTTTTGTTTGTTTGTTTTGTTTTGTTTTTTTGAGACTGAGTCTTACTCTGTCACCCTGGGCAAAGTGTGGTAGCATCATCATGGCTCACAGTAACCTCAAACTTTTGGGCTTGAGTGATCTTCCTGCCTCAGTCTCCCAAGTATCTGGGACTACAGGCACCCATCATGATGCCTTGCTAGTTTTTCTACTTTTAGTAGAGTCAAGGTCCAAGGTATTGCTCTTGCTCAGGCTGGTCTCAAGAGTGGTGGGATTACAGGTGTTAGCCACCAGACTGGCCTCTACTCATTTTTTTAAAAAAATGTTTTCCAGGCTGGGTGCCTGTAGCTCAGTGGTTAGGGTGCCTGCACATGCTCCCTGGCTGGTGCATTCGAACTTGGCCCAGGGCCTGCTAAACAAAACAAACAAAAAAATAGCTGTGCATTGTGGCAGGTGCCTGTAGTCCCAGCTACTAGGGAGGCGGAGGCAAGAGAATTAATTGCTTAAGCCCAAGGGTTTGAGGTTGTTGTGAGCTATAAGGCCACGGCACTCTACTGAGGGTAACAAAGTGAGACTCTGTCTCAATTACAAAAAAAGTGTTTTCCATTAGATAAGAATTTTTTTTTTTTTTTTTTTGAGACAGAGTCTCACTATGTAGGTCAAGTGCTGTGGTGTCACAGCTCATTAGCAACCTCAAACTCTTGGGCTTAAATGATTATCTTGCCTCAGCCTTCTAAGTAGCTGGGACTAAAGGCGCTTGCCACAACACCTGGCTATTTTTCTGTTGCAGTTGTCATTATTGCTT
>CAUYON010103330.1:27500-33884 GCA_963573935.1 Arctocebus calabarensis
TTTTGGCATGGAGCTTAGAAGGTGAAAAGGAATGGTTAAGAGAATGGTCTGTTGGGAAACATTTAAAGATTTGAGAGTTATTTTGAATAAAGAAAAGTAGGCTAAAGGATTGAAGGATTTTTACAAGCTTGATGCTAAGTATTTGGACTCTGTATGCTATTACTATTTTTATTTTTATTTATTTATTTATTTATTTATTTTTTAATAATTATTTATTTATTTTTTGAGACAGAGTCTCAAGCTGTCGCCCTGGGTAGAGTGCTGTGGCGTCACAGCTCACAGCAACCTCAAACTCTTGGGCTTAAGCAATTCTTTTGCCTCAGCCTCCCAAGTTGCTGGGACTCTAGGTGTCTGCCACAGCGCCTGGCCAATTTTTCTTTTTTTTTTTTGGTTGTAGTTGTCATTGTTGTTTGGCAGGCCCAGCCTGAATTCGAACCCACCAACTTCAATGTATGTGGCTGGCGCCTTAGCTGCTTGAGCTACAGGCGCTGAGCCTACTATTTTTATTTTTAATCTTTATCAATAAAAGAGGAAACATAAGAAAGTGATTTTAGAATAAGAGCAGATTTTGATTTATTTTGTGGAGGAGCTACATGACCACTAGCGTGAAAAATAACTGCTACTTTTATGAGTCTGTGTATCTATCTATTGGTCTGTCTTGGCTGTGTACTAGATATGCTTATAATCAGGGGTCTTGACCAGAAGCTTGCTCAAGGGCCCTTCCAGTTCTGTTATTCCATGATGCTGTATTGATCCTGCATCTCAAAATATATATATATTTCTTTCTTTTTCATGACAGTGAAAATCCTAATTAATTTGTTGTACTTGGCACAAGATACCTAGACTTCTTGCTATTTTCCTAATGGCTCAAAGACAAGAAAACTCTTTGGTAGTCTCTATGATATATTTTAAATCTAATCCTGGACCATCTTTATAAGGAAGTTCACGAGTTCTATACAGATAATATGAATAAAAATCAATTGTACTAGAATTTAAATTAGAATTTATATGATGAATTAAACTTGACTAATGATTTGGCTTTTTTTTTTTTTTTTAAGTACTCGTTGCTTACTAGAGAATGGGGGACAATTAAATCATTAGAAGTGCTTGGTCTCAGCATCGCTTTCTAGCCCCAGCTGTTATATGTAATAATAATGATAATACTGGTGGTAGCTCATTTAGTACTCATTATCAGCTCTATGATTTAGGTTACTGGTTCTTGAACTTTTTGTTTTGGTGCCACATTTAAGAATTATTGAGGAGCCTTGTGAGCTTTTGCTTACATGGATTGTATCTATCTATATTTACCAGTTAGAAACAAATAAAAGTATTAGTTTATTGTAAAATGACATTAAAACAATTACATGTTGATATAAATAACATTTTTAAAATAAAAATACTTATTTCTAAAATTAAAAAAATTAGAAAAATGGTATTGTTTTACATTTTTGTAAATCTCATTCATGTCTGGCTTCTCTTATCTGTTTCTGCATTCATTCTTTTGCAGTATTATGCTTTATCTAGCCTCTTGTAAACTTTATTGTATACCCATGAGCAAGTTAAAAAAAAGGCACAGTGACATATTAGTAATACCATTAAAACAATTTTTACCTTGCAGACCCTGGGTCACACATTGAAAACTACTGACTTAGAAAGTATTCTCATTTTACCAATAAGCATCACCGTACTTCTGCTGTCATCCTGTACTGTTAAAAAGTGTCCATTTTTCTTTTCTTTTTCTACTCTTTGTTTTGGCATTTAGAGGATCAACTCATTGTGATATCACCAACTTTAATGTAGTATCTTTCCTTAGTTTAGGAATCTAATTTGGAGACATTCTGAGAATATCTTGGAAATTTATTTAATTTTGCATTGGGAAACACTTTCTGAATATTAGCTGCGGATGGCAATTCTCAACCAATTAAATTCTAGCATCTTTTTGAGTGAGAAAGGCAATAACATTAATATTTTACTAGTTCCAAAAGTTAGGATAGAACATTTAATTCCAGGAGAAAACTGCAAAAATTGGCCAGCCTAATATTAGCCTGGAGATTGTAGCTAATAAATTCCTTTACTTACCACATCTTATCAAGTTCTTTTGGGGAATTTTTATGTGCTTTAAGATTTTTCATGGCTCAATCCTTTTGTATATATGATTCTTAGTTTGAAAAAAAAAGCTACCTTACTTGAAATGGAAATAATTCATTTACTGTTGATAATTTTTCACAAAATGATATAGGATAACATTCTTTTCTCTTTAAAATGTTTCTATATGAAGTTCAGACAATCAAAAATCAGATGTTATAGGTGCTTAGTGACTATCATGTTTGGAATGTTCACTATTAATGAAGGATCATTGGTAATTATAGGAAATTTTTCTTTGAAAGTATATTTTAAGAATGCTATAAAAATATAATAATAGAAATGTTATTAAGTATTTATTTATTTATTTATTTGAGACAGAGCCTCTAGCTGTCCCCCTGGATAGAGTGCTGTGGCATCACAGTTCACAATTCCTGGGCTCAAGTGAGTCTCCTGCCTCTGCCTCCCAAGTAGCTGGGACTACAGGGGCTCGCCACAACGCCCGGCCATTTTTTTTTGGTTGCAGCCATCATTGTTGTTTAGCAGGCCTAGGTTGGATTCGAACCCGCCAACTCAGGTATATGTGTATGGTGCCTTAGCCCGTTGAGCCACAGGTGCCGAGCCAGCTTCACCCACATTTTTAAGATTTTCTTTTTCAAGAAAAAAAAATTTTTTTAAGCTTTTAAACTTTAATTTGAGGATTTAGGAACTATAATTAAAAAATTGTAATGGGTATTTACAGTTAAAATTTTTACAATGCACATGTACTTTTTCAGTAAAAGTACTAATGACTTATAAACAAAGTTTATAAAACTAAAAAACAAATAAAACCCTAGTTTCTGTCGATCTGATAGCCAAAGCCTCTAATTATCTTTTATGTAGGTTATAAACTAACAAGCATCAGTCCTTTAATTTCAATTCCTTTCTTCCACTTGTTTTGTAGACAACACGGTGCTGGTTTGCGTGTTTTTCGTTCCTGTTGCTCCTGTGATGCTCACACCTCACTGGCACATGTAGAACCTTGGCCCAGACCTGCCTGGTGCCCGATTTGCTGTCCTCACTTGTGACAGGATCTACACTCACAGTTACTCTCTTACCTCTGTCCCTGAACTGCAGCAAGATAGTTTATGGATTTTTTTCTGCAAGCTTTATATATCCAGAAATTGGTCTTTAGACCTGCAACATTTTGCTGGACACCCCGTTCCTTGATTCCCTTAAGTCTCCCCAACAGCCATATTCTGAGTCTGAGACAGCCCTTGAAATGTTTCCATCCCACTCTTACCTCTTTGTTATCAATAATGTTATTGTCTCCAAATACTCAATTTACTTCTCCTGTGATTTCTCTAATTCAGTCAAGACTCATTCATGGAATCGCCACCATCAGTTTGAAGTTGTAGGGACTGGATATGTTAAAATAAGAGCCTCCCTCAGGAATGAGGAATCTGCAGCCTGAAGGCTATATGCAGGCTTTTAGGTCCAGACCTGTGGCATTTTGATTGAATCCAAATTTTACAGAACAAATCCTTCTATTTTTGTTCAACTTTTATATTTTATTTTTTAAATGAACACATTTGGGGCAGAGCAAGATGGCGGACTAGAAACCTCTCCTTACTAGCTTCACTGCAGTGAAGAAAGGGAAAGAAAACTCCAGCTGCCTCTGTCTAGGAACCAACCCAGGAACATCACTCTGAGGGCACAGCGAAGCGGTGGTAGACTCCAGGAGCCCGCAAGGAGGTCTGACGCTGAGAAGAGCCCCCACAGAAAGCGAGCACTTGGGAACAAGCAGAGGCCAGCCAGCCTGCCCACCCATCGAGGACTAGGGACAGAAAAGGACTGTCCTGCAGTTTTTGGGTGTGTGTGTGTGTGTGTGTGTGTGTGTGTGTGTGTGTGGTTTTTGACAGGGGCTGGGTTTGAACCTACCACCTCTGGCATATGGGGCCAGCACCCTACTCCTTTGGGCCACAGGTGCGACCCTGTTTTTTGGGGGGGGCTAAACTGCTCACTGTAGCTACCTTGGAAGGCTTAAACAAGTGAATCGACTTAAACAGCTTCCAGCAGCCAGGATTGAATACTGAGTGGGATGGATCTCCCATTGGCTTGGCGGTACTTTTTAAAGTATATATAATTGAAGTTTCTTGAACGTGACCTTATTTGATTACACCTAAATTAATGGCATCTTCCAACATGAAAAGGTTTCCCACCACTGTCCTCAACCTTACCCTACATGTGCCTCCCATTGCTCTGTGGGCTTGAGACAGCTGCAGAAGCCATCTGGGATCTGCTGGGGAGGGGGGTTGTCCTGAGTGTCCTCTCAACTGAGCAACCATCTCTGAACTTGTCTACTCCAGGCCTGTGGGAGTTCACAAAAGGGGATCTCACCAACAATTTTCCAACAAGTCTCAATGGAGAAAAAGGTTCAACTTCCCAACTGAAACAAGTTTAGGGATGTAAGGCACAGCAGCAAGTAACAGAACGTAGTTCTGAAAGTCCATGCTCTTCTGGACAAAACCAGAGAAGTATGGCATGAGCAACCTGCTAAGGCTTTGGCTTCCTCAAGGACAAATGGTTTCCAGGAAGCCATTTACATGGAAAATCATGTAATACTTAAGAGTTTTAGCTCTTTCATGTGATCTTTATGACTGTATACTGGTCTAGAATGGCCTTCACTATTCCACATGGCCGCCACGTTACCTGCACTTATAAAAACCTTTTTTTTTTTTATTAAGTCAAATACATATAGATCATGAATACATTCATGCATATGTGGGGTATGATGATGATTTTTTGTTTGGTTGGTTGGTTGGTTGGTTGGTTCTTTTGCAGTTCTTGGACAGGGCTGGGTTTGAACCCACCACCTCTGGTATATGGGGCCAGCATCCTACTCCTTTGAGCCACAGGCACTGCCCTGATTTTTTTTTTAATACAATTAGACTTGGTTAGATCAAACCAATCAATGTAGCTTTCACCTCATTTACTTGATTGTACCAAAACACCTATGTTCTACACTTGACAGATTTGACTTGTACTCTTGTCATATGCTCCATAGGTGTGTTCCTGCCTTTTACCCTCCCACTGTCAAACCTCCTCTCTCCCCTCATTTCCCACTCCATTTCTCTCCATCCTGGGCTATATTTGTGTTCTTTCTTTCATAAGAAAGTGTGAGTAAATATAAGTAGGTTTCATAGAAGTGCTGAGTATATTGTATACTTTTTCCTCCATTCTTGAGACATTTTACTCAGAAGAATATGTTCCAGATCCCTCCACGTAAACATAAAAGAGGTAAAGGCATCATCTTTTTTAAGGCTGCATAGTATTCCATGGTATACATATACCACAATTTTATAATAATCTTCTTTTATGACAATGGTCCAGGCTTTCTAAAACTACTACTCATGTTTTTTCCCTTGGAAGAAACTTTCTTCTATCCGTGCTGAGGGACTTTCCAGAAAGCAGTGTCAGACTCTAAGGAGGATAAAAAGGGCACCTGCATGCACAAGCGGCCAGGGCGGCTGTCAGAGGGGTTTTGGAGCCCAAGCAGGGTGGGGAGGAGGGTAAGGGCTAGAGGACTGGTGAGATAAGATGTCCTTGCTGGGAAGGAATTAGCAGAGGTGATAAGAGATTGGCTACATATAATACGGAGATTAGGCAAATAAATAAGCTAAGGATAATGAAACTAGCATGGATATCACAGTGACCTTCTGGTTTTTTGATAGGTAGAAGATAGGTAGATGATAGAGATATGTAGACATACAGATAAATATATATGGTGTGTGTGTGTGTGTGTGTGTGTGTGTGTGTATTCTCTAGCTCTGTCTACTGAAAGGTCCTAGGAACCATGAGCACATCATGATGAACACAGCTCAACAACAATGAGCACATCTAGCATCCAGATCTTGTTCTTAACTACCACTCTCTCCAAAATAAATCAAAGTTTCTCCCAGAAATGGCTGATTCCAAGGCTGGAGCAGGAGAAGTATAGGGTTATCTGGAATGTCTTGTTGATCCAGAAATCAGGGAAATGCTCCCAGAATGAAAGGCTACAAGAAATCTGAATCAGGGCGGCTCCTGTGGCTCAGCGAGCAGGGCGCCGGCCCCATATACCGAAGGTGGCGGGTTCAAGCCCGGCCTCAGCCGAACTGCAAAACAAAAAAATAGCCGGACGCCTGTAGTCCCAGCTACTCGGGAGGCTGAGGCAAGAGAATCGCTTAAGCCCAAGAGCTGGAGGTTGCTGTGAGCAGTGTGACGCCACGGCACTCTACCCAGGGCGATAAAGTGAAACTCTGTCTCTACAAAAAAAAAAAA
>CAUYON010103334.1:0-40712 GCA_963573935.1 Arctocebus calabarensis
TGTAGTCCCAGCTACTTGGGAGGCGTAGGCAAGAGACTCGCTTGAGCCCAGGAATTGGAGGTTGCTGTGAGCTGTGATGCCACAGCACTCTATCCAGGGTGACAGCTTGAGGCTCTGTCTCAAAAAAAAAAAAAAAAAAAATCTGTCCTAACTCATCAGCTCTCTCATATTAAAAAGTTCCCAATTCTTTTGGTTACTGAATAAAGCCCTTGTTTTGTGATGTGGGCTTCACTGTCTTTTAGTTCTTTTTTAAATTTCAGTAGAGTTAGAGGTGGGGTGGTGTGTGGTCACGTGATGAATTGCATGGTGGTGATGTCTGGGCTTTGAGTGTCACCTGAGCAGTGCACATTTTACCCAGCAGGTAAGCTTTCTCTCCTCACCCCCTCCTGCCCGCCTCTCTGTTGCGTCTCCAATGTCCACTGCACTTCTCTGTCCGCCCCTGTGTGCCTGGACGCCCTGCCTTTATACTCTCTTCCACCTCATCCCACCATGTCGCTTCTCCATCAACCTTGCAGCCCTCTGGTGTTTCCACCTGGCTAAACCTGCAGCTGGGGTGGCTCCAAAAGTGGTGGCGGGGCGATCCCTCAAGGCGGTGCCTCAAACCTCCCTGAGATTCCAAATACAAAACCACGAAGTGCTGGGGTGCTCGGCTGAAAGCACGTATCGGGGAACTCACCTATAGAGGGCTGCGGTGTATACTAGAGAGAGACAGGGAGAGGAAGGAATGTTCTAAGTACAGCAGGGGCTTGAGTTTAAATGAGGGTTTAAGGAATTGGGCTCAGGGCTGGGGCAGGTTTCAGTGCCTGGGAGTGTTCAAGACCCAGGTTGGGTTCAAACCTGCAGAGGCAAACGTACAGCTGGCTGGGTCCCAGTGGTGAAGGCGCTCCATGTTTCTTGGTGAGGACAGAGAAAATGTGGGGGAAACTGGAGTCCCCTATACCTGAATAAGTCAGACTCTGTGTCCGTGCTTTTGCACATAGCATCTTTTCTGTATTTAGAGTGCTCTTCCTGCCTGGCAAACACCTGCTGCACATCTTCGAATCTAAGAAGGAGCCATTGCAAGGCACACCATTATTTTTGTACGAATAAAAAAGTGAGCAGCAAACACATACTGCTAGTTATCTCCTTTTTTAATTGTTTAGGATGCTTTATGGATATTAGAAGAAGCCTTCTAATCTCCCACTTTGCGACGCCAGGGAGTAAGGATCACTTGAGAGCAGGAGTTCGAGATCAGCCTAAACAACACAGAGAAAACTTGTCTTTACAAAAAAAAGGCCGATTAGCTGGGTGTGGTGATACGTGTCTGTTGTCTCATCTACTCAGGCTGAGGCAGGAGGATCACTGAGCATGGGAGTTTGGGGTGTCAGTGAGCTAGGCTGATGATGCTACTCTAGCCTGGGTGACAAAGTGAGACTCACAAAAAAATCCACTGGACTTTTAAGAAGTGTAAGTAACTCTAATATGTACATAAAAATACTAACAAAAAGGAAATGAATTGAAGTACATCCAAAAAATTCTGCCTTTTTCTTATAACTTTTTTTTCCAACTGCCATAGTCAACATTTTTATGAATGATTCTATAAAGAGGCATGTTGATTATCTGGATGACACAAAGTGGAGAGGGGGAATGCCAATAAACTGGATACAAAAAGTCAGGGTACAGGCTCAGTGCCTGTAGCACAATGGTTATGGCACCAGCCACATACACCAAGTCTGGCAGGTTCGAACCCAGCCCAGGCCAGCTAAACAATAATGACAACTGCAACAAAAAATGGCCAGGTATTGTGGCAGGTGCCTGTAGTCCCAGCTACTTGGGAGGCTGAGATAAGAGAATCACTTAAGTCCAGGAGTTTGAGGTTGCTGTGACCTGTGATGCAACAGCACTCTACAGAGGGCGACATAGTGGGATTCTGTCTCAAAAACAAAGACAGTCAGGGCAGAAAACTATCTTAATAAATAGGAATCATAGCCCTAAGTTGAGATAAGAATTTAGTAATAAAAAAATAAAACTTTAAACAGTGATTGTTTTCTTCAGTGTCTCTGTATCAAGATTCCACATTTCTTTCCTTTCTCTCTCTCCTTTTTTTTTTTTAGAGATGGCGTCTCTGCCACCCAGACTAGAGTGTAGTAGCATGATCATAGTTCTCTGCAGGCTTGAATTCCCCCTACCTTAGTGAGTAGGTGGGACCAAAGGTGCGCACCCCCACACCCAGTTATTTTGTTTATTTTTACTTTTTTGTAGAGATGGAGTCTGATTACGTTTCCCTGCCTTTCTTGAACTCCTAGACTCAAGCAATCCTCTTGCCTCAGCCTCTCAAAGTTCTGGGATTAGAGACATGACCTACCCCACCTGGCCAAAATCTTATATAGAAATATGGGGATGGCGGCCAGCTAGTAACACGAGAAGTGCAGAACTCAGTATAAACGTTTCATTGCTGCAGAAGAACTAGGAAGACCCTGAAATGTCATCTGCTCTGCCTACAGGCAGGCTCCCTGGGGAGACTTTCCTGGGGAGGTGCTGAAGTCCAGCTCGAAGGTGATGCCTATGAGGCTGCTTCTCACGCTGTGGCCTCAGTCGGGCACCAGGAGCTGGCAACATTCCCACCTGTTCTTAGCGTGTTTTAAAAATCAAGCTAAATAAAGTGTCCGGAGAAGATTTATCACCCACGGATCACTTCAAATGGAGAGCTCTGATCTTGGTTAAATTACTCATTTAAAATGTTTTTACTCACTTACTCATTTAAAATGTTTTATGTTTGGGGGGACAAGCGATTTGGTGTCTTTGGTGAGCAATGCGCCATCTCACCATGGCCCTTGGTTTGGTAGGTGGCTGGACAGAGGGCACGCTGCCATTTTAGTGCTGGGGGGAAGTGTCGGGTCTCTACTTGGCTGTGAGGACCGTCGAGAGGTGGGCTGTGTGACCCCTCAGAGGAGGGAACAATGGGACGGGTCCAGTGGAAGCCTCTTCCCTGTCACTGTCACAGTCACTGTCCAGCCCTCCAGGTCTTTAGGCCCTGGTGTGCACCCTGCCCTGTGGTCATTGGAGATGCCCTACGGGGTCTTCTGAGAGCACATGCCTTGCCCTCAGCTGCAGCTGAGAGCTCTCTGTCAAGGTAGGGGCTGCATTGCTCTGTGCACCTGTGGTCAAGCCAGGAGTTTAGGGTTTTGCCCCACCAGGTATAGTATGTAGTTATCATCCACCTCTACTTCTGCAGGGCTATCTAGGGAGGGTAGTAATGATTTGCTCCTGTTTTGTTAATTTTACAACTTCCCACTTTCACTCTTAAATCACCTGTAGCTGCAGTAAATGACTTTCCATAGAACTCTTCAAACAAAAGTTGAGTCATTACATGATTTTGAGTGGATGGGGAAAAGCCTTGTCGTAACATCCCCCCACATTATTTTTATTGCGGTAAAATATACATAGCACAACGTACCATTCTAACCACTTTCAAAGCGTATAGTTTGGTGACATTAAATATAGTGACACTGTTGCACAACCATCACTACCATCCATCTCCTGAACTTTTCTAATCTTTCCAGACTTGTACTCTTAACAAAAATTTGAGTTATCGTTCACTTATCATGAAATACAGTCCTTTCCAAGTGTACTATTCCATGATTTTTAGTTTCTCCACAAGATTGTGCCACCATCACCACTATCTAATAGGAGAACATTATTATCTTTTATCACTTTCTTTTTTATTGAGACTAAGTATCACTCTGTCACCCTGGCTGGAGTGCAGTGGAATCATCAGAGCTCACAGCAACCTCACATTCCTGTGTTCAAACAATCCTCTCTCGGGTTCCTAAGTAGCTGGGAGTATAGATAAGGGCTACCCCAGTCAGCTAATTTTTCTTTTTCATTCTTTTTTTTTTTGAGACAGTCTCATACTGGTGCCCCTAGGTAGAGTACTGTGGTGTCACAGCTCACAACAACCTCAAACTCTTGGGCTTAAGTGATTCTCTTGCCTCAGCCTCCCAAGTAGCCGGGACTACAGGCACCTGCCACAATGCCCAGCTATTTTTTTTTGCTGTTGTTGTAGTTGTCATTGTTGTTTGGTAGGCCCAGGCTGGATTCGAACCTGTCAGCTCTGGTGTAAGTGGCTGGCGTCCTACCTGCTTGAGCTACAGATGCCGAGCCTAATTTTTCTATTTTTTGTGGAGAAGGTGTCTTGTTCTTGCTCAGGCTGATCGTGAACTCCTGAGCTCAAGCAATGCTCCTGCCCTGGCCTCCCAGAATGCTGGATTACTGTTATGAGTCACTACTCCAACCTTGTATCACTTTTTAACTCTGCACACAGCATCATGCTCTTTGCCATCAGGTGCACTGGTGATGCAGCATTTCTTAAAAGAGTTCCACTAATGTTCTGGAATTTTCTTCTAAGCTACTGCGACCCATCTGCCAATTTGGATGCTGACACTTTCCTGACTGTGCGTAATGGTGTCAGGCAATGATGACTATGGCATGATTATCCACCTACCTGGCTGACAGTGACTGCCTGACACATACTGACGTAGAGATGTTAAAATGTGAAAAATGTGTGTCTTGGATTTGGTGAACTCAGTATTTATCTTTCCAGCTCCAGCTCTAAAGTCGCTGTATCTCCCGCGACTCACTTCTCTAGGTGGCTTCGTTTGTACCATCCTGAGCTCCGTGATGCTTCGGATAGAAAGTCACTCATTATTCCCTCACCTCATGCGCCTTATCTATACTGGTTGATACGCTGGCTCCCATTCTAGACCAGGGGCCTCTATTCGTCTCCCACTGTGCTTAGTATTGTGTAGGGAATAAAATAAGTACTTGATTCATTTTGGCTGGGCAGTGATGTTGAGAGCCTATAGATGATAGCGGGTGTGTGTGTGACAGGATAACACTTTCCTGGGTGTTAATCCCCTCTCCATGCAGTCTACTGGTGAGATTAAAGAGCATTTCTGAGTATGAGAAACTTAAAATGTAACCAGAGGAGAATGATCTGAGAAGGGGGGAGAACACGATATGCTACGAAACATAGGAAATAAAGAACAACTGGGTGTTCGTGGCACTGAGAACCGAGAGGACGCAGTTGTGCCTGTGTCTAGGAAAGAGACAGATGGCTGGGACTTCCTGGATCGCCCACCAAAGCCTCAGGGCTCATTGCCTGGCAAAGGCATGAGCTTTAGGGGTTTGACAGGCCTAGGGGTGAACTTGACTCGGACTATTCGGATCCCTAGGACTCAGTCCATCCACCAAGCTCTGAATTCTAGTTTAGGTTCTTTTACCACAAGAAATACACGTTAAGGCTTGCCCTTGGCAAAGCTGTTCCCACGATAAACTGGCTTTCTTATTGTACGTAGTAACCTTGATGTGGGCTAGCAGGATTCAGCTTGGCATTCCCTGATGACCTCTGTATCAGTCTCTGCCAGTCAAGCTGCACCCTGCTGTCGGCCCAATTACCTGCTGCGGGCTCTATCTGGGCCAGTCTAGGATCCAGCATGCCAGCTGTTTTCTCACTAATGTGTGGATCTGGAAATTGTCTTCTGTGTCTATGCTGAGTGTCCTCAGGGCTGTGGATGTCTGTCCCCACTGGGCACGGCCTCCCAGTGCAGTCTGCTGACCATCCTTGTGCCTGGGTTCTACTTGCCCTTTCTTCTGGGAACCTTTAACTGGCATCTCTCTCAACAACTCTGAGGGGCTCCCTGAGCTCTGACTCAAGGAGAGTCCCCCTGACCCACAGGGCCTTGGTCTCCTAGATTAGGAAGCCTGAGTCTCTTGACTCTTTCAGAGTAGAGCTCTGGGGTACTAAATGCTTGGCTACCTTTTCTAGAGTTTGCTTTGTCTCTTGAGATTTGGTCTTTTTTTTTTTTTTTTTTTTGGCTGGGGCTGGGTTTGAACCTGCCACCTCTGGCATATGGGGCTGGCGCCCCACTGCCTGAGCCACAGGTACCACCCCCAGAGATTTGGTCATTTTGAAACAAGGACTCTCAGGCTGGGCGCAGTGGCTCGTGCCTGTAATCCTAGCAGTCTGGAAGGCCAACACAGATGGATTGGTTGAGGTTAGGAATTCGAGATCAGCCTGAGTAAGAGTGAGACACCCATCTCTACTAAAAATAGAAAAAACTGGGTGTTATGGCGGGAACTTGTAGTCCCAACTACTCAAGAGGCTGAGGCAAAGGGATTGCTCAAGCCCAAGAGTTTGAGGTTGCTGGAGTTACAATGACACAATGGCACTCTACCCAAGGTGACAAAGTAAGACTTTGTCTCAAAAAAAAAAAAGAAAAAGAAAGAAACAAGGACTGTCCCTTGAATGGAGACGGATCTTATCTATCTGAGCTGAGGTTAATTTCCTCAGCTCTTGCCCCAATTTCAGTCTATTTTCTCTTTCTCAATGCTTTGTGGTCAGGACATTCTAGTTATGACAGAAAGACTGGTAAAACTGAGATTCTAGATCAGAGAAACCGAGAACCTAATCCTGGACCCAGGAGGACCATGCCAGTAGAGTTCTCTGAGAGGGCCAACTTGAACTAGGCTTCTCCTCTCGCCAGCATAATGAGGCTTCACTGGGAATAGAGATCATGCTGTCTAGGCAGCATCCTCTCCAGTTCCACCTCTGCCCTATACTCCGACAACCTTGCTAATTGGACCAGTAGCATCAGTATCCCGGGCAAATTTGTCAGAGAGGCCAGTCTTGGGCCCCACCCTACACCCCCGGAATCAAAATCTGCATTTTAATAGAAGCCCCCCCTCAAATTCACCTAGGACTTGGAGGAACACATATCTAAAGCACTGTGTCTGCAGCTCCAGCATTTGTGGCCAGAGAGCTTGTTGTATACAGATGTTAAGGAGACTTAGGCATATTGAGCACCCACTGTGTGCCATTGTCTTTTGATACCAAGCCACAGTGCCTGTGGACTCATTCATTCAATTCATTCATTTGGCTCTAATTTAATGATCAATATGTTCTGGGCCTGGAAATACAAAGGACAAAAAAACATGAGCCTTGATCCGATGAGCTCATAGGCACTATGAAGCTATGGCAGCACACAGCAGATGATGGATAAGGGTTTCCAAAGTGGCTGATCTGGATAGGCTGGTGTTGGACCTTTATCCAGGTGGGCTGGGTGTGCAATAGTGGGTGGGGTAGCACTTGCTACGTGGAACCCAGATTGACCATGGGGAATTCTGTGTATATTGCTGATAGTAAACAGGATCAAGTACCATGTGGCAACTTAGAAACATGGACAGTTGAAATGAAACTGATGGTAATAAGAAACAGAAACCAAATAAGCTACAATTTTTTTTTAGCTAGCATGTTCAGTAAGTTGGCATTTTTTGTTTATCTGTTCACTCAAGTCCAGGGATTTGAAATGTGGCCCATGAGCCCAGTCTAGCTCATTGCTTGTTTTTGTAAATAAAGTTTTATTGGCACACAGGCACATTCATTCGTTTACACATTATCTATGTCTGCTGTCATGCTGCAATGGCGGAATCGAGCAGTTGGAAAAAAGGCTGTCCACAAAGCTGAAAATATTTACTGTCCAGGCCTTTATGGAAAAAGTTTGCTGACTGCTGACCTAGTCTTCCACCTCAGCAAGAATAAAAAAATTATTTTCAATTACTTCTATCATATTTATATTTTAGATAGAAGAAGCTCACAATATAACCAAATTATTTGTGATGGGGAATTTGACTTGGAGGAATTAGGGGACACATAATTTTTCCTTAATATGATTTAATACTTTTTCAGTTTTTAATAGAGTCTATTACTCTCATATTTAAAAGGAATATTTTGGTATATTAAACTATTTTTATTATATTAAAAAATAAGTGACCATTTTTAATTACAAAAGCTACACAGTGTTAGTTATAAATATTTTGGAAAATATAGAGAAGCAAAAAGTAAATTAAAAACACCTGTAATTATGCCACTCAGAATTTTGATGCTATTTTGTGTGTATTCTTTTAGTTTTGCATTTGAATGTATACTATTTTGGCGTACATTCTCTTAGGTTTTTGTTTGAGTGTATGTGAGTGCATGTGTGTGTGTATATATGTCTATATTTAATGTGTATGTATATCTATATTTTATCTTTTGTAAGCTATTTTTAAAAAATGTAATAATATATAATGAACATTTTTTCTGGGTTGTTAATTGACAGTCTACTCAAAATTTTAAATGGTTGCATAGTATTTTATCTAACGGAGATGTATAATGATGTATTTAACTGATTCCCTGTTTTGGAAATTCTCATTGTTTTCAATTGTTTACTCTTATAAACAATGGCAGCATCTGGCTTCCTGGCTTTGTATTTCCTTAATAAATAGGGCCCCCTTCCTATTGACCATGTAAGCCTCAGTGGCTCACTGGAATGTTGAGCATCAGTCTTTCTTCTGCATGTTCTAGGACCATTAATGTCCTTAACTACCAATAGTCAGCAATGCTAGCAACCAGCATTGGACTTTAGCCACAGTGTGCTCATGTCCCTGTTTTCCTGCCTTGTTCAAACACAAGTGTTGAATGGTAAGGCTGGTGGGTTTACACGATCTGGCATAACTGGTCACAGACTCATTCCAGAAAAGTAAAAGCTTTCCCACAAGAGTGGATGACCTCTCTCCTTCTGTCCTTGGCCATAATTCTGGAAAGGGTAGTATGAACTTGACTTTATGCCTGCAATCCTAGCCCTCTGGGAGGCTGAGGCGGGTGGATTGCTTGGCCTCAGGAGTTCAAGACCAGCCTGAGCAAGAGTGAGACCTTGTCTCTATTAAAAATAGAAAAATTAGCCAGATGTTGTGGCATATGCCTGTGGTCCCAGATACTTGGAGGCTGAGGCAGGAGGCTTGAACCAGGAGTTTGAGGTTGCTCTGAGCTAGGTTGATACCACAACACTCTAGCCTGGGGCAACAGAATGAATTGCTTAAATTGAAAATTCACTTAGGGATTTCTGGTCCATGGGCTTCCTTTTGGGTGCTATTCTCTTTATTCTCTGTAGCTTTTGGTATCTGACTTCAACTTGGAAGGGGTCTTGTCTACAGCCTACTTTCAGCTGGCTCTTCTTTCCCCAAACTTCATTTATTTATTTAATTTTGAGATAAAGTCTCACTTTTTTGGCCCAGGCTTGAGAGCCATGTCCTCAGCATAGCTCACAGCAACCTCAGACTCCTACCTCAAGTGATTCTTCTGCCTTCCATCTTGAACTCCTTTAAATATTAATTAATTAACATTAATCTTCCTATGCTTCCATCTTCAGTTCTTGCCTCTTTTTGTTCATGCGTATGGGCCTCTGTAGATGACTTATGTGTTCTACTTGCCACCCCAAAACCAACCTGTCCAAAATATAACTCATGACCTCAGTAGCTCCGTACCCTGGAACCAGTTCTTCTTTCTGGGTTTCCTCTCTCAGGGGCACCATCATTGACCATTGCTCAATCTAGAAACCTCAGAGGAATCACCATCTGACCCTAATGGTTTTTTGTGGGAATGTCATGTGTGAAGGGCACACACATTCAGAGCTGGAATCCAACCCTCCTTGCCCTTGGCTTGAATTATTTCAGAGACCTTCTATCCAATTTCCTGCTTCCTGTTTCTCCCAGAGACAGTCCACCTTTCATGCTCCTGCCACAGCTATCTTCTTCCCCTGCAAATGTGATTAATTCCTCTCTCTCTTAAATCCAGCTTCTTGGTGGCACCTCATAAATGCCCCAGGTCTCTATTATCTGACTATCACATCCTGCAGCCATGATCCCTGCTGGGTCACCCTCTGGTCTCAGCTCTTGCCGTGTCCTCTGTCCACAATGCCCTTCTGAACTCAGAGAAATCTTCTTCTTTCCTTGACCTTCTGAGACCTTCCCTGAACCTCTGAGACCTTGCCTCTCCTCTTCCCAATATTACTCACTTCCTGCTCCCTGGCCCTTTGGCACCCTGGTCACATTGCAGTTATCATATTGTCATTTCAGGAGATCACATGCCTTCCCCACATCCCCCTGCTAGACAATGAGTTCACTGTGGACAGGACGTTCCTGTACCCACCTCTGCATCTCCAGGGCTTAGCACAGTGCCAGGCACAGAAGAGTCATTCTCTACATGTTTGCTCATCCAATGAGCTCACCAGGCTTGTCTGGTCACTGATATTTTAAAATGCAGTAGGTATTCTTGGCATCTGTAGCACAGTGGTTACAGTGCCTGCCACATACACCATGGCTGGCAGGTTCAAAGCTGGCCTGGGACAGCTAAAACAACAGTGACCATGGTAACAAAAAATAACCGAATGTTGGGACAGGTGCCTGTAGTCCAGCTACTTGGGAGGCTGAGGCAAGAGAATTGCTTAAGCCCAGGAGTTGGAGGTTACTGTGAGCTGTGATGCCACAGCACTCTACTGAGGGTGACATAATGAGACTCTGTCTCAAAAAAAACCCCCAAAATAGATAAAATGCAGTCGACTCCAGTTTTTTGTTTTATGTGGCTACAGGTAAGATAGTATTGCCGATGATCAGCTTCCCTACTGAGCTACAATTTTGTTGTCATTCAGCACGTCCGCATCTTATCTGACAGAGGGCAGAGCGGGTTTCTCCTTAGTTCCATTACAAACTCAGCAAGAAGGAGCCCCCAGAAAGTCATATGTATGCCTGTGTCTGCAAATGGGGAGTCAAAAGGCGCATGAAAATGGAGACAATCCTAGTTTGTGAACAAAGTTCACCCAAATTATCAGCAACTCTCACACGAAGTACTTTGGGATTTTAGCCCATTCCTACTGATTCTGGGAAAGGCATTTGCTGGAGCCGTCCACGCCTGCTGTAACCAGTGGGCCCTGGGCACATTAGCTGGTGTACTGAGCAGCACGCAGGCTTTGTGGGGCACGTACTTTACCTCTCCGAATCGCAGTATCCTTATCTGTAGGTGGGAACAGCAATCGTGTGTTAGAGGGTTGTTGTAAGAGTCAAAGGGCACAAGGCTTAGATCTACTTGGCTCCTGGCACGGGGTGACTGCTGCTGGGAGGGGTAGCCCATTTCAGGCAGGCGGATGTGAGAGCCAGAATGGTCCTGCCACACACAGGGTTATCCCTCGGCCAGTCCAGGAGATACTGCTGCTTTCCCACAGCTCAAGAGATAGTTTAACCGAGGTTACCTAATGCCCTCTTGCTTTAAAACCCAGCGACCAGGGAAGCGGTTTTAGTGGTCCATGGATGGCTTTTGGGGTTCCTCAGACCCTCCCTGAAACTACTGTCAGTTTTGTGTGAAAGTGCATTTTTCTAGGTAAGGAGTCCTTAGCTTTATCAGCTTCTCAGAAGGATCTGTGACCTTAAAAATATTAAGAACTAGCCAGGTATGGTAGCTCCCCCCTGCCTGCATCCTTTGGGATATAATCCTTTGTAGCGCTTTGGGAGACTGAGGCAGGAGGATCACTTGAGCTCAGGAGTCTGAGGTGGCAGTGAGCTATGATGAAACCATTGCATCTCACTGGGGCGACAGAGCAAAACTATCTAGATTAAAAAAAAATAAAGTTAAGAACCTCTGGCCTGGACTCCCTCAAACTGAGATGTTTGAGTGTGCCTTTCTCTTATCTCTCCTAGGGTGGGGTGGAAGCAGTGTGTTACCCTGAGAGCGGGAGCCCATCCTTGCCGGGTCCATGGCCAGCCTGCAGTCTGGCTTCAGACCCTAGATGGAGAAATGACAGGTCCTTCGTGGAGACTGGGTGTGAAGAGCTGTGACGTTGTTATGACTCATGCCCTTGTGACAGGCCCTTGTACCAGGAACTCTCAGTCCTTACCCTCAAACAGGAGCGGGGCTGCCTGTAGGAGGCTGCAGCAGGCTCTGGGAGGATGCTTCTGGGGAGTGCGTGTGCGAGAGAGAGACAGTGGGTCTGCCTGCATCCTGGGCGGCAGATGTTTGCACCAGCTGCCAGGGTGGGAGGTGCAGACTGTAATCCAGGAACTTTATGAGAGAGAGAGATTTGATGATCCTCATGTAAATGCAAGATAAGCCGTGGCCATATGAAAGTGGGTCCTCCGCCAGCTCCAGGTACGGGAGGCTCATGGCACTTGGAAGAGCGCAAAGATGACCCGTTCTGGAGGACCGTCCTCCCGACACGGTGTTAGGCTCACAGATGCAGGTGCTCACACAGGTGGCTTTCCTCCCTTCTGGGATAAGGTCTCCCCCCGGCTGTCCTCACCGCGTTATTCCAAACCTCGAAACATGCCAACTCTGCCTTATCCTCTGAGACGGAAGGAGAAGGTCCACTGGACATTGGCTGTGATCAGGTGACCTGATTCTGCCTTGTTTGAAAACCCCGGCTTCAGTGTGATGAGATGTTATCTTGGGGTATCCTTTGTCTGAACAGGGTTCCTGATGGAAATTTGTTTATTCAGAAACCTTTAGATGCTTCCTTTGTCAAGCGGTCCCTGCTCCCTGTCCTTAGAGATACTTCTAGATTTCTCAGTTTGCCCTGCAAGTGGATGGAAGTCTTTGATGTCCCCTGGTGAAGGAGAAAATGATTATGCTGTGAGATTTCAGCTTGACTTTGTCTTCATGTATACTGCATTCAGGCTTTTACAATGAGTGTTTAATTTGCAGTACAGGAATATTTATTTCCAAAGCCTCCAAATGCTTCTCAATGCAGCCTCCACACAGATTTTAATTGCTAAACCTACTTATTCTGACTCAGCGTCTGTTTGATAAAATGTCTAGAGATATGAAAAGTGGGGAGACAAGCGAGTTGGGCCCAGATGCTCTTCTGTGACTAGCAGAATGTCCACCCAAAGTCGGGGGATGAGCAGCCCACTGCTGTGTCATAGGTGGGTGAGTTTCTCATAGCTCGTATTTAAAGCTGTGGCCTATTGTACTAAAATTATAATTTGTGAATAAGCATTGAATTAGAGTTACCAAGCTGAGCTGACTCATTGCAGTAGCTGGGACTGGTTCTGAGGAATGTCTTCATGTCACAATCAACTAGGGCGACAGGAGAAAAGGCAGAAAATGTCCAGACGGGAAACCTGTCCGTGGCTGTCCTAAGTGTCATTTCTGCAGCTGACCCAGATCCCTGGGCTTTCTGTCCGCTCACTTGTTCTATCCCTTTAGAAGGGCCAGCCAGTAGTTCTCAGTGAGAAATGCCTAAAAATCAGGGTCTTGGGCCTTGAGGTCTTGGGTCCTGCCTCCCGTCTCTGGGCAGCCCTTGAAGTAGGAGGTGAGAATACACAGAAATATGGAAAGTGGTTTCAGGGTTGACTAGGATGTCCCCTAAAATCTTCACCATTTTAAGTAATCGCTTTTGGGTCTTCAGAGGGAGGTAATCTTTCAAAGGTGGCTGGGCCGCTCTGCTGTGCTCTGCGTCCCTGGCAGGGGAAGCCCCAGGGCTCAGTTGCTTTTAGAGCACCTCCTGGTGCCATCCAGGGCATTTGTGTCCTGGGATGCTCAGTGTCGCAGGATTCCATCCAAGTGTCCTATTCAGATATCCCAGGGACAAAGGAAGGATTGTGGAAGTCAATGTGGGTGAGGGAACTGCTGGCATATTTTTCCATTAACAATTTAATTTGTGTTCATTCATCATATTACTTGATCGACATATTGAAAAACAGAGAATAAGGTTCTAAGGCCACCTTAGACTAGATTTTAGGAAGTATAATTTTTCTAGAAACAAAGTAGAGGACACTCAGAACACAGGGCCCTGGCAGAGGGATTGGATGGTGGGATGACACCTGTGATCCTCAATGAGTGACATTGCCCCTGTGGACATCTGGCCGTGTCTGGTAATCACAGCTGAGAGGGGAGTGCTACTAGCATTAGGAGGTAGAGGCCGAGGAACTGCTACAGACACTGCAATGCACAGGACAGCCGTGCAATAAAGAATTATCTGGCCCCAAATATTGACAGCACCGTTCTCGAGAAACGCTGCTGCAAATGGACACCAGGGCACAGAATTGCACACACACATTCTCCTCCTCCTGTGCACGATGTTCTGTGTTTTGTGTGTAATGTTCACTGAGCACTCTGAGAGCATCATCTGCATGCCAGGTGCAGAACTGTGGTGAAGTGGGGGGCTGAAAGATGACTCAGAGCGGTTGGGGAGACGCGTGAGCAGGCCGCTCAGCCATCTAGTACAAGACGCCCTGATCATGGAGACGGGCGTCTCTCCTCTCTTAGATGGAGAGGCAGAGCCCCCAGGGACAGCACCTGTCTCTTAGGCAGTCACAGCATCCGCACTCATGCCGAGCCATGGCCTTTGTTCTCAGCGCAGGCCTGTAATCCCGTGTGCTGTGGGGGCGTGGGTGAGGTGAGCTTCCCCATGTGGCCCAGGCCCGGACAGTTCAGTCGGCCTGTGTGTGGTTTCTCATCTGGGCAGCTTCCCACTCCCCAGGACAGGCTTATTTCAGTGACTGAGACAGACTCAGATGTGACTGAGAGAGTCCAGGGCACATCCTCTTGCTCAATAGTGATTATTCATGGCTGACCTGAAGATTTCTGCAGAAAAGCCTCCGCATCCGGCCCCAGGAAGGAAGCCCTGCTCAGGAGGAGTTCTTCCAGGAGGGTGTCCTGGTGAGGGAGCTTTGGAGAGGGAAGGACATCATCTGGTCATCACAGCTCCATCACTCTTACCGGCCCTGATTGCACAGGGAGCCACATGAACTCAGTGGACCAGGGTTTGTTTTCTTTCTTTCTTTCTTTCTTTTTTTTTGCCACAAAGTATTAAGCAATAATAATAATAGTAGTGCAAAGAAAGTAACATTCACATTGTCAAATAAGAGTATGTCTATTAGAGAATGCTTTGACTGTGAGGCTCAGTATGGAGTCATCAATTAACTTTTTTTTTTTTTTTGAGACTTTGGAAAAAAATAATAAGAAGAAGTTAATTGGTTTGTTTTCTAAAAGGAATTTGGGCCTGAGGGAGATGGGAAGGCCAGAAGGTGGGAACTCGACCCAGAACATAAGATTCAGAGGATGCCCAGGGCTGCCTGACTCCACCCCAGCCCATCTAGGGATATGTTTCACTTCTACTCCATTGGAACAAGAGTGCCAGTGCAAGTCTTCTGCTGATGGCCCAGCTCTTTACTATCACACATTTACATTCTTCATATTCTGTACCCAAGAGCCCAGGGTGGGCTGGAGGATGCTGCAGAGTTATTACAACCAGCCTTGCCCATATGTAGATCCAAAATACCTTGCTTCACACATGTGATTTACTGTTTTTTCAAATGTTTGTCAAGACTACTGTGATTAAAATATTGATACCAATTGAAAATTTCTGAATTCAGAATAAATTGGCATACCCTTGCTGTCCTTGACTCAAACCACAACCAATTTTGAATATGTCGCCCTGTTCACTCTCTGCCCACTTCCACCTCTTCCCACTTCCACAGGTCTTGTTGACTGTTCCTTGGTAATCCCACGACATGTCCTTTCTTCCCCACCTTTGTCACCCAAGCCTGGCCCTAATCTCTCCTCCACTCACAGGTGACCAGAGCTTCCCACCTGTTCTCCGAGGCCCTAATCCCCACGGACCAGCCCACCACGTCAACCTTCCTCCTGGTCCACACAATTTCTTGGTTTAAATATATGTAGGACTTCCAGTCTCCTTGGCCTGGCCCTCGACACGCTTCCCAGGGTGCCCCTTGAACACAAAACAGGTCACTATATCATGTAGGTGTCTTAATATTTGGAACATAGCTTAAAAAATAAAGTTTGTGCCCTACTAAGGTACTAGTTATAACAATTTAAAATTTCCATGTAGAACTATTATATTATTTTATCATACTCTCTAGAATAAAAATGTTCAATCAGCACACATGCATTCAATAGTATTATGGACTGCAATGAATAATAGAAAGCCTTTTTCATTTTTCCCAGATCTCAGTTTTTTTTTTCTAAAGAACAGGTGTTCACCTCTTACTCCCTTGAAATCATTTACCAATAAATCGTAGTGCTCTACCAAGCGTTGCTCGCCAGAGTTGGGGAGCTGCTGGCACGGTTGCTTCCACCCTGCTCCCTGCTCCCTGAGGAACCCAGAAGTGGCTCGAATGGGACCCGGTGGCTCCCTCTGGTGGAGAGCGAGGAGAAAACATGCCGGAGAAAAGTGGCTACTGTGTATTGGCAAATCTCATTTTACTGAAACAACCCCAGGAATGTGATCTACAAAATATGGTCCGAGACAGAGTTGTATTTTTCTGTGTATTGCAAAAAAGGATAGGAAGTTACGGGACTGGGTGGAGTATAAACGGAATCACTGGAATGTACTTATAATTAGAAAATTAAATTTTAGCTAATCATTTCATTGTTTGCCCTTAGTAAATCTTTCTACCAGGGCAATTTTTAAGGAATAAACCATCTTGGGGATCTCTTTCCCCCTCTTTCCCATCTCATGATGGGAGGAGCAATAAAATGATGGGAAGGGGGGCTGTGGCCAAGTTTCCTGCCCCTGACAGGGACAGGCCTAGGCACCCCGGCTTGCCCTGCTGTCTTCCCAGCGGGCCTCTGGGGCCCTGGCGCTGCCATGCGGGGACACAGGGCCTGGATCTCCGCTTCCATCCCTGTCAGCCATCAGCCAGCCCTGGAGGCCTCTCTACCTGGCCCAGGTCCCTGGCCCTCACATACTGGCCTTTTGTGCCTCCCCTTTTCTCAGAAGTGAAGGTGGGTGACTATGTGGGGGGCATTGGTCTCCATTAAGGTGTCCTCCCTCTGACGTGGGTGGGAACAGGATGGGCAATGATTAGCACATTTGATGCAGCCTCTTATGGGTGGAACGCATGGAGAGTTTCGCACTTTCAGCTTCTAATCTCAATGGCAGGGAGGCCATATCTGGCTCTACCTGACTGCCCAACGGAGAAGTCCCTGCTAGTGGCAGTCCTCCTTGTTTTGCTAAATCTGGCTTGCCTTCCTGGTCTTACTTCAGGGGCCATTTACTCTAGGAGGATCTCCTTGAAGTCCCTTAAGGGAGGGTAAGGTGGCTCCCTACCTGCCCCCCTTACCCTGGGCCATACCCTGCTTCCTGTACTGAGGACTCTGCACTCTGCCAGCTTCCTGACTGTCACCACTGTGAGCTCCCTGCCTCTAGGCAGCAGCATGTCTCTCTCTCTCTCTCTATTTTTCTTTTGTAAAAATTATTTTATTTTAAAATAAATACGAGATCTTGCTATTTTGTCCAGTCTGGTCTTGAATGCCTGGCCTCAAATGATCTTCCCATCTCGGCCTCCCAAATGCTGGGATTACAGGTGTGATCCAACACATCCAGCCAGCACCTGTGTCTTATTGCTGCTCCTCTGCCTGGGGCCTCATCCCCTGACTGCCACAGTGTAAGGACCGTCAGAGAAGGCTCCCCATATGATATAACTTCTGAAGTGTGTCTTTAACAATGAGTAGGGCTCTTCCAGGGAGATAGAGCATTCTGGAAGAAAGCAATCATGGAAACATGGAGAGCACTATCAGTAACATGGGCAAGAGGGATTCTTGAATTGTGTGCTGCACTTCGGAAGATGCTCGGGCCCTTTCTCAGCCCCTCCTTTCCTACATGGGGTGATGAGATGTGACGTTGCTGAGTACTATAGGCTGGAATTCCCTGTGCAAGGGGCACTGAGCCTTCCTCCAGGGCCTGTGGGTCTCTCCTCTGGCTTCCTCCTCCCAGGGTCAGACTGTGCTGCTGATAGGCAGAGCTCCAGGCCCCACAGGTGTCTTTTTGGGGTTGTGTGGATGGCGCTGGTGCTAGATTGCCCACACACATGCATGAGAGGCCTTTGAGGAGAAGGACAAATCCAAGGGTGGATGGAGAAGGGAACAGTCCAGAGGGCTGGGGGCCAAGGGCTGGTGTCTCCCACTTATCACATTCTAGGGCAGAACACCAAGAAGTCTCATGATTCTAAACACAAAGCTGGTCTTCCTTGTCGTTATGAAAGTATGTGTCAGGAGAGTAGGAGGAGAAAGACATTTTAACCTGCCGAAGGGCTGTATGAAAAAAGCTGGGCAGAGATCGGACTCCTTTGTATACCACTGAGGGGAAGAAAAAGAGTGCAGCTATTTTGGAAAGTTAAAGCTAGAGTGATCACAGATTCAGGAATTCCACTCCTGGGAATGTATGAAGTAGGACTAAAAACCTATGTCCATGCACAACCTTGCACATAAATGTTCATAGCAGCATTAATCGTAATAGCCCAAAAGGTAGAAAGAAGGGCAATGCCCACCCACTGACGAATGGATAGAGTGTGCTAGATCCATCTGAGGGGATATTATGCAGCTGTACAAAGGAACACAGTACCCGTCCATGCTACAACATGCATGAACCTTGACAACATGCTGAGTACGAAGAAGCCTGTCCCAAAAAACCATGCATCGTATGATTGCATTCATATGAGAGGTCCAGAGTAGATAAACCCACGGAGGCAGGAATCTTAGTGACTGGGGGGGAGGGGAGGCGGAGCTGGGGACAGAGGGGAATGACTCATGACTATTAGTGGGTATGGGGCATCTTTGGGGTGATGAAAATGTTCTAGGATCAGATAGTGGTTCTGGTTGCACAAGTCCAAGAACATGCCAAAAACTAACTGAACTGTGTGGTTTAAAATGGTGGATTTTATGGTATGTGAATTATATCTCAATAGAAAATGTTTTTATCAATCCGTTTGTTAGTTTTATTTTGTTTTGAGACAGAGTCTCACTGTTGCCCTTGGTAGAGTGCCGTGGCATCACAGCTCACAGCAACCTCTAACTCTCAGGCTTAAGTGATTCTCTTGCCTCAGCCTCCCAAGGAGATGGGACTACAGGCGCCCACCACAACAAACAAGCTATTTTGTTGTTGTTGCATTTGTCGTTGTTTAGCAGGCCCCAGCCAGGTTCAAACCCGCCTCTGTTGGTGTATGTGGCTGGTGCCCTAACCACTGAGCTACAGGCGCTGAGCCTGTTAGCTTGATTTAAAAACTGTAACACTTAGACACATGCTATATGGGCCTCATTTGAACTCTAGCCCTGGGGCCTTGCAAATGCTGCCAGCGAGCCTGTGGTGGAGGTGGGGAACAGCAGCGGGTGCTCTATCAGCTCCAGATTTTCCATGACCCTGGAGTGAAACGTTTCAGGTGGAACATGGTAGGAAATAAGCCTGGATTGTAGACAGGGCCAGGGCCGGGAGGGCTTAGAAACTTCGAGAGGGGCTCAGCCTGGGGCAGCGCTTGGGTGTAGATAGGCATTAAGGAATCTTAAGCCAGATTTTTTATTTCCAGACAAGTCACTCTACCAGCTGGTAGGAAGGAAGCCAGATTGGAAAGGGACAGGCTTGGAGTCAGAGAGAGCAGTTGGCTATTGCATTAGTCCAGGAGTGGGATGGCCCGAGCCACGGGCAGTGGCAGAGGGAGGGCAGGCAGGAAGGGGTTCGGCTGGGTGTGGGGGATGGTGGGATGGAGGGGGATGACTGTGGGCAGGGAGATGGGGCTGATGTGGGTGGGTCCTCAGTAGGTCATACTTGGGCCACAGGGGACCATCTCTTGGGGAACCTGAGGGGGGGACGGAGCTGGTGCCCTGGAAATCACCAGTGTCATCTGGAGCAGAAAGGGTGTGAACCCACATGCCCCAGAGTGGCCCCGGGGTGTGCTCAGCTCACCAAATGCAGTGGGGCCATCCTGGGAGGACCAGGAGGCTGTGACCCTGGACAGCCGTGGTGATGACTGACTTTGCCAGCAACGTCCCTGGGACAGCTCAGTGGGGAAGAGTGCACAGGAGGCAGAAAGTAGAGGCGGAGAGCAAAGGCGCTGCCAGGGAGGAGGCTGAGCACAGAGGGTGGGTCGGGGTGCTTTATCTGAGGGGGCAGCGGAGGTGTTTAATGAGACGCTCTTCAGACTGCGCGTTCCTCTAAACTCCACAGCAGTCAGCTCCGAAGAGGACTCAGGCCCACGTCGGTGTTTTCCTCCATGCACCAAGAGAGGCCCCCGGGTGTGTGTGTAGGTCAATTCCGACACTCTCCCCCCAGAGACAGGTGGGATCCCACAGGGGATGAGAGCTCAGTCCCCAGGACGCCCTTCCTTTGTATCAGCAAGTCTGGGCCTCTGGAACTCCTGACTGACCACCTTCAACTTGGGGTTCCCATGACTCCCTATTGAGTCCGATTCATTTGCTGGAGAGGCTCCCGGAACTCAGAGAGAGATTCTATCTCCAGAGCCTTGCTCCTGAGGCCTAACGTGCCCTGGCATTCCAACAAGGACTACGTGAGTTATGGAACTCCATAGGAGCCAGGCAGGAAAACCAATATACACATCCTCCCAGAGGATGGCTACGTCACTGCCTTTTATTTACTTATTTGCTATTTTTAGTGAAAATATTACCTGTGGCAAAAAACAAAAAACAAAAAAACCCAAACACTGTAGCAAATGTATAAAATGAAAAGTAAAATTCCATAGTTTTCATTTCAGATTCCCCATTCTGCTTCTCCAAAGGTAATAATTATTATGATCAATTTCTTATATATTCTTCCAGAAAAAAGTTTCATACATATGGAATTCTCTTAAAAGACGAGAGGGATTTGGCTGAATTTAAGTGCTGATGGGAAAGAGCCATGTAGGGGAAAAGGTGAAGACAGACAGAGGCTGGTGGGAGGGGATCTGGGGAGAGGGAAGGGAGAGGTCAAAGGGCAGGAGGCCACAATTCCCAAGGTCAGAGGTGGGGCTGTTCAAGGGTAGCTCAGGTCTGGGTGAGGCTGTGAGTGGGGCGTGGTGGGTGGGGTGAAGGTGAAAGTCCTAGGGCCTGGGGGAGCTGGAGTTGCGATGTTGGCTGAGTCCTACGTGTGGATGGGAACATCTCCCAAGATGAAGGTGGGGCCAGCGTCTCCGTGGAGATAGGGCATGGTCTAGGAAGAAGACAGGAAGAAGACGCTGGTCATAGTAACGCTGGATCTGTTGGAGGGGGAGAGGCATTGCCAGGGGTCGATGCTCGTCTGGACAGTAGCTCTGGGGCAGGAAACTCATCCACTCTGTCTTTTTGCCATGGTTCCTGGGAGTGTGGGGGCAATGAGCATCCCCCTGCCCCTTGGGAAAGCCGGGTGGATGGTGTTGAGTCACAGACAAAGCAATTTTCTATTCTTTATAAATCATCCAGCCTCAGATACTTGTTATAGCAGCACAGAAGAAACTAAGACATTGACTGAACCAGAAAACTCTGGGCATAGGGTTCAGCAGTCAGTGTTTGAAAAAGCCCACCTGAGGATGCTGATACGTGCTAAGGTTTGAGACTCTCCCCACCCTCTCTGCGTGCCAGCCCTTCAGGACCTCTGAGTGAGCACAGCATCCTTCAGATCCCCCACGGAGAGAGCCAGTCCCGTCTGACTCCTTCCATGGACGAGCCAGGTCTATGGTGTGTTGCTGTGCCAGGATGTATGTTGGCTCAGCATTGTTGGAGGCCGGAAGGGGTACAGGGGAGAATGCTCAGAGCTAGGATGGAATACTGCAAAGTACTGGGCAGCATTCACTGACCCCTGTTGTGGTCCTGCCTCTGTAGCTAATTAGCTTCTGGCAACTTGAGGGCCAGCAGCAAAGTTAACATTTTTATCAGTATCCTAAATTTAGAAAGTGTTGTCATCAAGTTGTAAATGAGACAATCAGGAAGGAAATCAGAACAAAGTCCAAGTGATAGACTGAATGTTCTAAGAGGAAGTTTGTTGGGATGAATGTCAGGTTTCCTTTATGCAGTTCTGCAAATAATGTTATCAATGAGGGGTGGAAGAAGTGTGCCTTAAAAGAAAAATTTGTGCAACGTGTTTTGGGGTATTTTTCATCATGGTAAAATAAGCATACCATAAAAGTTACCATTTTGCCGTTTTTAAACATACAGTTCAGTGACATTAATTAAATTGACATTGTTGTGTGATATGGTCACTATTTCTAAAATGTGCAAATATTTTAGAGGTGAGTCTAGAGACAGCTCAACATGTGTCAATCATTCATTCATTTAATTAAGAGTCATTTATCGAGCATCTTCCATGCACTAGACTCTGGAGTTGGTAGAAATAAATTAAAAAGAAAAAAAAGAATATAATGGGAGAAGTAGAATGTTAGAATTTGGGCAGTGCCTGTAGCTCAAAGGAATAGGGCACCGGCCCCATATGCCAGAGGTGGTGGGTTCAAACCCAGCCCTGGCCAAAAACCGAAAAAAAAAAAAAAAAAAAAAGAATGTTAGAATTTTTGGTCATTTATACAGAGCTATGAATCTGGCCAGTGGGAATGGTAATATTCACTGATGGTGCACTGTGTTGGGTTCTTAAGCTCCACATTTTAAAAGATGACCTGGACTCTGGCTTGGTGTCCGTAGCTCAGTGGTTAGGGCACTGGCCACGTATACAAGGGCTGGTAGGTTCAAACCTGGCCTGGGTCTGCTAAACAAACAAGCAACAACAACAAAATATAGTTGGGCTTTGTGGTGGGTACCTATAGTCCCAGCTACTGGTGAGGGTGAGGCAAGAGAATCTCTTGAGCTCAAGAATTTGAAGTTGCTGTGAGCTATGATGCCATGGTACTCTACCAAGGACAAAAAATGAGACTCTGTCTTAATAAAATATATATATATGTGTGTATATACATGACTTGGACTCTACTGAATGGTGATGAGGCATATGAGCAATGGGGTAAGGAGCCAGGAGCATTTGGGTTAGAAACTCAGGGAGGGCATCATTGCCGTTTTTTAAATTTATTTTGAGACAGAGTGTCACTTTATCACCCTTGGTAGAGTGCCAGGGCATCAGAGCTCACAGCAACCTCCAACTCCTGGACTTAGGTGATTCTCTTGCCTCAGCCTCTCGAGTAGCTGGGACTACAGGTGGCCACCACAACGCCTGGCTATTTTTTTGTTGCAGTTTGCCTGGGGCTGGGTTGGAACCTGCTACCCTTGGTGTATGGGGCTGGCGCCCTACTCACTGAGCCACAGGCGCCACCCTCATCATTGCAATTTTCAACTATCTCAAAGTTTCATTATGGGGAAGAGACAAAACTTGATGCTTTGTTATGCTTAGGGAGAAGGACCTCGGATCAATACAAGGAAAGATCTACCTTCCCACCTGATTGTGGAACAGAGCCACTTGAGCTTCAGATATGCTATATATACATGTATGTATATGTGAATATTGTACACAGGCAGTCCCCGGGTTACAGACGAGACAGGTTCTGTAGGTCTGTTCTTTTTCTTTCCTTTTTTTCTGAGACAGGGTCTCACTATGCCGCCCTCGGTAGCGTGTCATGGTGTCATAGCTCACAGCAACCTCAAACTCTTGGGTTTAAGCGAGTCTCTTGCCTCAGCCTCCCAGTAGCTGGAACTACAGATGCCTGCCACAATGCCTGGCAATTTTTTTGTTGCAGTTGTCATTGTTGTTTAGCTGGGCCAGGTTTGAAACCGCCAGTCTTGGTGCGTGTGGCCAGCGCCGTAACTACTGTGCTACGGTCACTGAGCCTATAGGTCTGTTCTTAAGTTGAATTTGTATGTAAGTTGGAACAGGTACACTTACTTATTACCTATAATAGCCCCCATTCATGAGTGTGAGTTGCATGTACGTCAGATATTTGTAACTCAGGGAATGCCTGTATATAAAGGTATATGACAATACATTTTATGGTTGCCCCACCTCTGGGTCTGCTGGGCAGGAGCAGGGATGAGGAGCCAGGGAATGTTGTATCGTATTTACCACATTCAGCCCGAGAAGCAGACTGGTACCTTGGTACCATTTTGGAAGTGGGAGGATAGAAATACAGCCACTAAACCGTCATGCTCCGTTACTTCCCTTGTTAGTGTTCCCTCTCCTTCCTCCCCATTGTGGGCGTGGGATCTTGAAGACTGTCTTTGGAAGGAAGACAGCTGCCATCTTAGCTTCTCCTGCCTGCGGAGGGACTCCCTTCCCAGGGAGCAGGGGCCTGAGGTCCACCAGCTCCTGGGAACTTCTCAGTCAGGTAGGAAATACAAACTTTTCAGAACCAATAAACCCGAGCAACTTAAGGGAGGACACACACACACACACACACACACAGAGTCTGAATAACAAACATGTTTGAAATTAGAGGGAAACATATAAGAATTTGTCAATCTCTATTCCCTACACAGTAATCTCGAGAAATTGAAAATGGCTTATCTTGAAATGACAATTTCCTCTTTAAAAGCTCAAAGAACATTACAACCATCCATCAATGAGTATTTACTGAACACGCTAGGTAATCCTCAAAATACTTACCAAGTGACTCACTGCTCAGGGGATTTTACCCAAATTTGCTAAAGAAATTCAAAGGGTTCCTCTCTTCTAGAATGCCTCTGGTCTGGAGCTTGTTTTACATTTTCCCGGCATGTGAGGCTTATCTCGTTACTGTGGTGACTGCCTGTGGTCCCTACCCCAGCTCTCTTCCTGCTGATGTAGCTGGGCTGAGGTGCTGGCCAATGCCCAGTGAGATGGAGGCAAGAGGCCAGACTGGGATCCTGTGCAGGGCACTGGCTGGTGACTGTGGAGTAACTTCAGGAAGGAGCAGACAGGAGTGAGTGTGGCTTCCACCTGTGACACCCATCTTTGGGAGGTGCCCAGCTCAGTCTGCAGCAGTGATCCACGTATGGATGGTGTGACCACCCTTCCCAGATTGAATAACTAGACAAGGATAGGTGATTCAAGCTGGCACCTTGCTCACACCTAAGGGAGTGTTAATACCTGGGCCAGTTCTAAAAAGCCCCTTGGAAGGATGTTCTGTAGCAAGCACATTATCTCATGCATTTCTATTATGAAACTGTGGCAGCCTTGCAGTTTACGTATTACAGCCCCACTAAGCCAAACAAATATTATTTTCTATAGCAGGTTTTATTTCCTCTCCAGCCCCCCATTCTTCTGATGGTAGAACCCTTGATCTTGCCAATTACATTTATTTTTTAGCTTCTTTTTGTTTAAGACTTGGCTGCATTGGTTTAAATCTGTGCCTTCTCCCTACTTCCTTTTAAAATTTTCTTCGGTCTAGGGGCTACCAGGGCAGAGACAAGAGGGCGTTGGGTCTTGGTGTGGTTGTCCAGGCCTCTTCTGCGACATACCAGTGCTTGCTGCCACTGATCATGATCTGTACTTGGTCCCACTAGAAGGCTGTTGTGCTCTGTCTCCCGACTCAGCATTTCTGAGTCTGGGAACTCGGGGGCCTCTGGCTGTCCTGCTTACCAGCAGACTCTGGACAACCAGTTCCTCCACACTTGCCTCCTGCTGCCCCTGTACTGTGGTGGGTGCCATCCTGAGTGCTGAAGGCCCTTTCTGCACCTGGGACACCAACCTGGGACCTGCTGTCCTTGCCTTCCAATGACAAAGAGTTCCTTTCAAGCCCAGATGGTTCGGGTTGCTTTTCTTCTTCTCTCCGAAGCCCAGAGCCTAGTCTTGGCCTCACCTTTTTTGCCTTCTACTTATGCTGTTAGTATTTTCTCCAGTTTCAGAAGAACTATACCCTGACATCAAATCAAATGACCTCTTTATCTACGGCTTATTGCAAAATTCCAGGCTAAAATGTCAAGTTTTGCTTTTCATATCAAAAAAGAAAACTTTGGAATTTAGAAAGGCTTTTTATTTTTAAACAGAATCTGGCTTTCAAGGTTATTGTCTCTTAAAAAATGCTTTTGTTGAAACGCAAACAATGACTTTTCCTGGCTGGGCATGGGGTGATGGCGCCTCCTCCCCTGGGGCCCAGTGGGTGGCATTAATTCAGCAGGGGCTAAGTTGTGGCTTAGCAAGGAAGGAGGGGAGAGTAGGACTTAAAAAAAGTTTTAATGTCTCAGAGGAATTTCCCTACACACTCTTTCTTGGATCGTCTTGCATTTAAGTTTTTCAAATCGTATTTATGAATGAAAAATCTCAAATAATCACACCTTTAAATGTACAAATCAGGATCTACAGGTTTGATGGGTGTGATTATTTGAGATTTGTAATGCTAGCACTCTGGGAGGCCCACGTGGGTGGATTGCTTAAGAGCTCAAGAGTTTGAGACCAGCCCGAGCAACAGCGAGAGCCCATCTCTACTAAAATAGAAAAACTATCCTGGTGTAGTAGCACTTGCCTGTAGTCTCAGTTACTCAGGAGGCTGAGGCAAGAGGATTTCTTGAAACCAAGAGTTTGAGGTTGCTGTGAGCTATGATGTCATGGCATTCTACCTAGGGTGATGGAATAAGACTTTGTCTCAAAAAAAAGTACACATTAGTGTGAGTCTACAAACTAGAAGGAATATATACCTTGCGTCTACCCTGACTTCATCCCGACGTCTGCTTGTGGCATCCTGTACCACATAGCCACTGACCAACATGGGTGAGCCACAAACATGACCAGAAGCCACATGGGGCCAGGCATTGTTGTGGTCCAGAGCAAAATTTGATACACGCCATCTATTCATTCCTGGTCCTGCTGCTCTGTACAGTTGCACAGCCCGTGCACGCCTGCCCAGCTCCAGGGGGCTCCAGTGCTTAGACCGCAGTGTGAATTGTTCTGCCTGGAGCCCTGCATCCCCCACTCATCTGATGCCATTTCACCCTGACTTTTAGCTCTTGGGTTGCCCGACCCTGTTCCTCATACTGTGCCTGGATTCCTGGTAGGACTCTTGGGTTTCTCTCACTAGTGTGGCTCTGGACTTTCCTGCTGGCACCTGGGTACCAGACTTTTTCTGGAAGGATACCTTGCCCCGTTTGGCTTCTGGTCATCTAATCCCTAACTTGAATCTGAGCCATAGCTGCACCCTTGAGATAGCCAGGAAGCTTGTGTGGGAGGATTCTGGACTGCTTAAGTTTCAGAAAAAAAAAAAAACTGCATTTAAAAGAAATCTGGACTCAATCAAGTAAGAATTTAAAATCGCCTACGATAGTGCTGTTTCCTTTCCAGGTGCCCACCGCAGAGCAGAGTATGCATGGCTGAGTCTGAAGTCAGGACTCCCAGGTTCCACTTCTGGTGCTGCCAGAACTAGCTCTGACCTCCAGGTGTGTTTCTTCACCCCTGGAGCCTCCATCCTCTTTTTGGTGGAAGAGAAGTCTGCCAGATGATTATGGAAATGTTGGGGAAACAGCAAGGTGGTCACCATCTAGATCTAGGTGCTCACGGATGAAAATTCACCCACTGAGTCTCACCTGCAGGCTGTGGGGGAAAAATCCATTTATTGAGACAATGAGGATTGCCAATGAAAAGAGGGGTTTTTACTATGACAGATGTCCTGCTGTATGAATTCCTGGAATAAAGGATATCATGGGCTTTTAAAGGAGGGCCCTGCGCCATGGGCCAGGCTTGGTGTATGTCACTCGGGGCTATGCACACTGGGGATGGTAAATCTTGGAGTGAGGAAGTCTGCCCTGGGGCCTTTGGAACCTCAACTCCTTTGTCTTATTGAAAATCTACCATTTCAGCCCCAGTGTGGTGACTAGTGTCTATAATTCTGCACTTTGAGATCCAGGAGAACCACTTGAGGACATATTTTCTGGGAAAGAACTCAAAGGATTATGTTGTTAGATAAGGGAGAGGAATATAAAAAAAAAAGCACATGGGGGATGGGCGTGGGGGTTTGGGCCTGTAATCTTAGCACGTGGGAGGCCAAGGCGAGTGGGTCATCTGAGCTCATGAATTCAAGACCAGCCTGAGCCAGAGTGAGACCCCCGTCTCTAAAAATAGCTGAGCGTTGTGGCAGGTGCCTGTAGTCCCAGCTACTCAGGAGGCTGAGGCTAGGGGATCACTTGAGCCCAGGAGTTTGAGGTTGCTGTAAGCTATGATGTCACAGCTCTCTACTGAGGGCAACAGAGTGAGACTCTGTCTCGAGACACACACACACACACACACACACACACACACACACACACAGGGGGGTTTGTGGAACTCATTGCAGAAGGCCCATCCTACTCTAAGCCTGGGTGACACTGAACGGATGTTTCCTATGAGATGTTAATAATACTACTGGCAGGCGGCGCCTGTGGCTCAAAAGAGTTAGGGGATCAGCTCCATATGCCAGAGGTGGTGGGTTCAAACCCAGCCATGGCCAGAAACTGCCACAAAAATAATAATAATAATAATAATAAAATAATGCTACTGGCATTCACAAGCCACACATAGCAGAGCAACCCTGTAGACCCGTAGGAGCTACAGTCCTTTCTAAGGAGGTGGAATGCAGTTTCACTGGTCTTTAATCCCCTCATCAGTGGTCCCCATTACTCTCTCCCCAGTTGTTGCAGGAAGACGAGGCCCAATGGAGAGAAAGAGCTCCTAAACGCCGTGTTTAAAAGAGGAAGGGCTTTATCTCCACTGGTGGAGCGATGGCACAGAGGAATTCCAAACGGCCACGCTCCCTGACTGGCTCAGTCTTCTTCTTTTTATCCCCAGTCAAAAAGTTCCGCCCCATGGGTACCTTTGAATCAAGTTGGAGAAACGGGTTCCAGCTTTTACAGAACCATGGGCTTTGACAGAAGAAGCAAGCAAGTAGCCAGGAAGTTACATCTACAAATTCCCAAGGGCTGAGTTACCACGGGAAAGACTTCGCATGTGTATCCTTGGGGTCTCCTCGAGAATACATCTGTTCTCTTAGATGTCACCTTTTCTGGATATCCTCTTTCATTCCCCCCTTTTGGGTCTCTCTATATTTTCATTTGGGGTCTCACTATCAGCTTGCTCCTGCAGGAGCTGGTATCACACATGCAGAACATGTGTGATGTGGTTTTGTGTTTTTTCATTGACATCTGTCCTAGTTATCTAGGTATAACTCTATTAGTGGCAGGAGACAGGGAATAATTTAGCTGACTCTAGAGATGGCTAGTTCTTCTTCCAGTAAGGTTTTAAATTCTTTAAGGGTTGAAAAATCAGTGTCTCCACAGATTTTGAGGGCTTTACTTGATTCAAGTCTGCACCAGGACATGGGTTAATGTCTGGGTTTTTCATTACTACGTCCCATATGACTTTTACTTGGATATTAATTTGCAAGACAAGCTCCAGGGGTTACACCGACCCTGTGGAGCAAATCTGTCTCCATTACTCTTTTTTGAGCACAATATTTTCTTTTGCTGCAGCCCTTACTGTCTCAGGTGCCTTCTGTCATACATGTTCACCTTTCACATTCGACTTCACTACTTTTCTATGAAATCTAAGGCACAGAGGTATTTCTGATCTGTCCTATCATTTCTTTCCCAGCTCTTTTTGCTGTGGCACTTTGTCATGGTGCTGCAGGCATTACACTTCATTGTCACCTGGTTGGGCTTTCTTATTTCCCTGTTCTGGACCAGCATTCAGATTTCAGGGACTCTGACTTCTCTCAGGGCCTCTACCCAGGCCTTCACTGCGCTGTGGCGGGGGACTCTGTGGGGTTGTAATATACATATGGGTTTTCATCTTTCTTAGTGTCACATGTTGAGTACTGTGTCTGATTATGAGTGTAAGCTCCCTTCTGGGTGTCTTTACATTCATCAAAGCTGTAAAAAAGTCACCTTTTGTCCTATCTTAGTGGTATGGATGCACAGATTACATCCTTCCCCCTCCTTTCCCAAAATCCAAAGTCTAATTAAGGCAAGCCCCGTGAGGAAATTTCCTCAGGCTTCAGCCATGCGTTGACCAGCCAGCGCTTGGTATGTGGTTACAGCAGGGCATGTTGACACCTTAAGAGTTACCTTGGAGGGTTGGCCGGATCTGTGTTTGCTTCTCACAGGGGTAGTGAAGCAATTTTCAGCCTGCTGTGATGGATCCAGGTGAGGATCCCTTCCACTGTCGCTGCTAGATGTGGTTAGGATGATGGTGTAGGGTCCCTTATTCTTATTTAGAGGGGGATCAAGTTCTGATTCTTGACCTAGACTTGGTCTTTTGGAGAGAAAGTGTGAACAGACACAAAAGACTAAACAGAACATGGTTAATTACACAAGTGGAGATCTTCTTTGCTATTCTTCCTAGGACTTCTAACTGCCTGTTCAATTCAGTCTCTCTGAGTTTTAAGAGTCTCTGGTAAACTGTGGAGGGTTGGTGGAAGCCTGTGATACATTATACATTATCTCATAAGGAGAGTACCCTGTCCTCTTAGAAGGGGTACATTTAATACTAAACAAGACCAGAGGCAAGGCCTGTACCCAATTAAGCTTTGCTTCCTAGAAAAGTTTACTGATTTCTGCTTTTATGATTCTGTTTGTGTGCTCTACCCTGCCTGAGCTTTGAGGCCTATAAGCCCCATGTAGTTTCTAGCTGATATTTAAGGCTTTGGCTGTCATTTGCACTATCTCTGTTTTGAAGGCCAGGCTGTTGTCAGATCCAGTCCAAAGTGGCAACCTAAACCGTGGGATGATTTCTCTGGGCAACAGGAGCCTTCTTTAACCTGGCAGGGAAGACTTCCACCTATCCCAAGTATGTGCAGACCAGAATTAGTAAGTACTGGTTTCCTTCATATCTGGACAACTCTATATAGTCCATTTGCATATTTTCACAAGGAGTTTCCCTGTAGGACTGAGTTTCAGATGGCAGGGATGGTCCCTGTTAACATTGTGTTGGTTGCATGTCACATAATGCTGGGCGACTTTCTTGGCAATGGTGACCAAGAGGGGAATGTAAGTGCATGGCCTTTACAACCAACTTCAGCTTTTTACACAGTAAACTTTGATATTTAGTGAGGCATGAATTGGCCAACCAATGGTGCCCTTTGGTATTCCTAAGAGTGACCACTGCGTTTGGTACCCGACTCTTGAGTTTTGTCCCAAAGTCAACTTTTCAGCCTCTTGCACCAGCATGGAAGTGGCTGCAAGTGTTCTTAGGCATGAGGGCCATCCTTTTGAGACCCCATTAAGCTTTTTAGAGAGATAAGCATCTGGTCTTGCCCAGGAGCCTACATTTTGGGTGAGCATTCTCTCAGTGCTATTTCTTTCTGATATGCACAGTTTGAAAGGCTTGGCCAGGTCAGGGAGGAATAGTGCCAGGGCTACCTGCAGTTCTTCCTTTAGCTTCTTGAAGGCTATTAGTTGGTTTGATTACTACTGTATTGGCCCTTTCTCTCCCCTCTTTGGGGTTTTATACAATGGTTTGAACAGTCTGTATGTTTCACACAGTCTTTCATAGAAATCTCCAGGACTTTCATCTGGCTTCTGCATGACCTCAGCCACCTTGCATATGTTTGTGGCTTTCTGGCTTTCCTATACTGACAGCGATGAAGTCAAAGTTGGGTCCAGGGTAAGAGAAAGAAACCATTTAGTAGTCACTTAGAAATAGCTACATGTTCTGGATTTAGAGGCTAAGGTTCACCCAATAAAAACATTAGTATTCCTATTTATAATCTTAGCCCAGTTCTTAAGATAATACTTAGTTTAAAGAGTCCCTACAGAACTGATCCAAAGTTCTGGGCAATTCCAGTGAATATTCCTGAACGTCAGTTGGGTGTGGGGCCACATATGAGGCTGTGTTGTAGCCACACCACTTACTGGGAAACTTTTATTCAGGTTCCAATTTCTCCTGAGGTATGTATATAGACAGCAGATAGTGTTTAATATCACACAAATTTTTCCAGTGTAGCCAACAGGCAACCTTTGTTGAGCCTTAAGGTTTCAGAGCAAATATAAGTACTGCATATAAATCTATATTCTCTGGCCAGTCTCTTAGTCCCATTTAATAGATCAGTTTAGTTAAACAGCTATGTCTCATTTTATGAGCTGATATTGCAGACAAGCTTGGAATCTAATACAGGAGGCTCACAGTTATTTTTCTTTTGAATCATTTCTCTCTCTCTAATTTCTCACTTTACTAAAAACAAATTATAGGAGAATGAATTTAATTGCCAAAATAAACTGTACTTTCAGTATTCCAAGTCTGATTATTTGCATAAAGTGCCCCAAGAATAATTATTACCCATCTAGGCTTTTGTTCCTTTTAAAATTGGCTTTGCTGGAACCTTTTATAAGGAATCTCAGGTTAGACTTGAAAGCCGTTCATGAGCCCAGGTTTCATCTGTCGTATTTGATACCTGTATGCATTGGGTAAACTCCTCTTCTCTTGAGGTCCCAAAGCAAATTGTGATTTTCAGACCTATTGGAAAGTGACATTCTTTACTTACTGCAGATCAGGAAATATTGTTGATGAGGTATCTGGCCAGCCTTTCCAATAGGCTTTTTTATTGGCCTTATAAAGTCAGCCTTAATTCCTTTATGCAGTCTGGACGCCTCTGAAAAATACTGTTCAGTCAAAGCCTTGATAAATAGCCAGTCTCTTTCCTTATGTTCTTCTTCTTCTTTTTTTTTTTTTTGGTAGAGACAGTCTCACTTGATTGCCCTCAGTAGAGTTTGTGGCATCACAGCTCACAGCAACTTCCAACTCCTGGGCTTAGGTGATTCTCTTGCCTTAGGCTCCTGAGTAGCTGGGACTACAGGCACCTGGCTATTTTTCTGTTTTTGCAGTTCGGCTGAGGCAGGGTTTGAACCTGTCACCTTCGGCATATGGGGCCGTTGCCCTACTCAATGAGCCACAGGTGCCGCCCCTCTTTCCTTATGTTCTATAGAACAAAATAGATTCTTATTCTTAAGCAAATAACTGTATTGTCAGAAATTAAGAATACTTACAAATGGTTTTCAAATTCCAGAGAAATCAAGGGGAGGGAAAAAGAAATGTTTCCAATTTTGCTCATAAGTACATACATTGCTACATACAAGGCTACAAGTAGCTTAAAAACTAAACAGAAAGAATCAAGAATGTTTCAAACAAAAAGCCATAACAAATCAGCTCAGTTTCATGTAACTGATTTCTGTTCTGTTTGAAGTTAGGTTAGCAATACTCATGGATATGCTAGTTTTCTAATTAAAGTCTTGGAAGTTTGTTTTTAGTCTGATGGTATTTAATCTTCAAAGTCATCAGAAATTTGAATTTGAGAGAACTTGCTAATCTTTTCTACTTTCTTTGAAGGACAATATTTGAATTTAGCCAATTACAAAAGCACTTTTTGAGATGAATTAAAATTATTACTGACAACATACATTAAGACAGACCAATATTTTATAATCTTAGAAAACATTGACCGCAGAAAATTAACCACCATCTCATATTTGACAATATTTCCTATAAAGTTTTAAATAAGCCTAATATATCTTTCTTAGACTTTCAAAAGACCAATTTTAAGAGTTTTGATTTTGAAAGGTTTGTCAAATATCAAAGACTTAAAACATTTGTTTAAATAGGGTAACAAGCCAAAAGATTCTAAAGGTAATACATAGTCAATTGGATCACATGGGAGTTCCTTCACAAATTTCCTTTTACCCTTATTTAACCTGCATAGACAGTTTACAAATGTGCCAAACCTTCAGGGTTTGCCCTGCCTTTCATTTTCTTAAATATCCAGTCATTCTTTTTCAGGGAAAAATTTACCACACAAGATCCTTTCTTACACAATCCCATTTTCCTTTCTGTCTAATTTTTCTTACTCTCAAAAAACCACTTTTCACAAAACAGAATCACAGTTTACTATGAAGTTAACTGTTCACTTGGCTCAACTGATAATTAGAAGGTTTAATAGGCAAGAATCTTATCCTTTCACAAAGATTGTTTCCCAAACAATCTAAAAAACCAAATTATTACATTTTACAAATGAGAGACATTTCATGGAATATGACATGACTCCAAGGTTTTAAGTTACTGAAAAATGTTCTTAAATCACAACATGGGCATCATTTCTGATATTTTTTCATTGTCCTCCTAATTCTCACATGGCCGTATAGCATCCAAGATGGCCACAAAGGACAGGACCTGTGTCCTTAATTCATTGACCAGGTGCAGAGTTTGAGACAGAAAGTAGGAAATTGGAGCATCCAGTTTCTCTCAGAATAGCCAGGGGACAAAGTTGGAGCAGGGAAGAAGGGGTCATGTCGGCTAGACTGTGCCCTGTAGCTGCTGGCCTAAGTGTGGAGAACATGTCCCTTAGGCCTCACCATAGCTTCTTCTCTAGACCTCAGAATTCAGAGGCTCAAAATCAAGAACCTAAACTCGCAGACGAATCTAGTGAATTTAGAAATATAGAGGTGGCAGTTTTATAATCTTTGGACATTTGAACTTTTTTTTTTTGCAGATTTTGGCCAGGGCTGGGGCTGTGTTTAAACTCACCACCTCTGGCATATGGGGCCGGCGCCCTACTCTTTTGAGCCACAGGTGCCACCCTGGACATTTGAACTTTAATAGCAGGTTTAAAACTAACTTTATTTCGAAGCATAGCACAATGCTTCATGCTTCATGTGAAAAATAAGGCATTTGAGTCGTTCCTGCTCACACAAAGTTCTCGGTCTCACCCAAGACATAGTTACTGCACAGTCTTCTATAAACCCTTTCTTAAAATGCTTCAGCATAGTTCTGTGTGTTTCTCATTTCCTTTTCTCAGACAAACCACAAACACATCACAGATGGGGTAAAAATGGGGACACAGATGGGGGTAAAAACAGGGATACGGATAGGGGCAGTCACACAATTGTTTTGCCCTGTGAAAGGGGGATGGAGCCCTGCCCATCGTTACCCATCATGGTCAGTCTCTATGCACTCACATGTACACAATTCCAACCTTTGCCTACCTTATTTCCTAACCTGGGCAGCCTCGGTTTCCCACTTGAACTGCTACTTAGCCGTAGGATGTGTCCTGTGGTTTGGAATCAGCGCTTCCCTTGGCCAGGTGGGGGGATGTGGGAACTCCACCCTTGGTGTCTGTCTCAGTCCCACTGTACCCACACTCTTTCATGTCTTCACCCATCTGCCTGCTGGTGATCAAACACCCAGGGGTTGATCAGACCCCTCTTCCACTCAAATATAGTGGGCTCTGCCCAGTCCTACCTTGCCTCGGACGTCTCCCAGAGCAGGTACCAATTCTTGCATGCCAGTTCTTCTTGGTGTTTGACTCCTTGAAGACCCTCTGAGTGGGAGCTTTCTCTGCCCAGTTGAGGTGTCCACAGAAGGACACTATGGAGTGCTCAGTGGTTCATGCTGCCCAGGCTGATCAGGGACCCCAAGGGTGTCCAGAGGGTTGGTGGCAACCACCAGGTGCATCTGAGCCTGTTCTCTCCTTAGGTGGTCTCGCTTTCTGGTCAGGGAACCAGAAATGTTGCAAGAGGATTAGGCCCAATGGAGAGAAAAAGCACCCAAATACCATGTTTAAAAGAGGAAGGGCTTTATTTCAGCTGGCTGAGCGATGGCACAGAAGAATTCAAAATGGCCAGGCTCCCCGACTGGCCCCGTCTTCTCCTTTTTATCCCCAGTCAAAAGGTTCTGGCCCACAGGTACCTTTCTCATTGGTTGGTTTGAATCAAGTTGGAGAAGCCAGCTCTGGCTTTTACAGAAGTAGAAGCAAGTGTTCGTTTCCAGGTCCCAGGACGTTAAGTTTCTACAGATTCCTAAGAGGTGAGTCACCATGGGGAAGACCTCACAGGTGTATCCTTGGGGTCTCCTTGAGAAGACCTCTGTTCTCTTAGACCCCACTTTTTCTGAGTATCCTCTCTCACAATCACACCCTCGGATGGTTCCATTCTCTCCTTTTCAGAGGCCCTGATTGAGAAAGTGGGGCTTCAGACTGAGAACACCCTGTGCCCTAAGGGGGACCCTTCCGCTGTCCCAGAGCTCCCGACACTACTGAACCTGACCATGAACATCCACTGTGACCCCTGTCTCTCTGGGGACACTCCTCCTTGGTGAGCCTTGGTGAGCTGAATGTGTGCCCTGAGGGTGACTGGGCAGTCCTATAGCAGAGCTGGCCCTGACAGCCTTCCTTAGGTCTGTAGCTGGCTATTCCTGACCTGAAACTCACCTGAAAATTTCTCAGAGGAATTTTCCTAGGGTGCATTTCATTGGCCATGAAGATGCTCTGTCAATGTGTGCATGTGTGCGTGAGTTGCCTAGAAGAGGCATTGTTTGGCTTGGTTTAGATTTTGTGAAAGGTGTTTAATTTCCCCACTTACTCATTATAGCACGAGGCAGCTTGAAGTTCAAGTTAGCTTGCTGCATTGTTGGTGTTTTTGAACCAGTGGGGAATTACTGTCGCTGCATTTTTTTTTTTTTTTGGTGGCAATTTAGACACATTCCTGCCGGAACCAGCTCTTAAAAATGTTGCTTTTGGGAGGCGCCTATGGCTCAGTGAATAGGGCGCCAGCCCCATATACCAAGGGTGGCGGTTTGACCCCTGACCAAACTGCAACAAAAAGAGCCGGCATTGTGGCGGGTGCCTGTGGTCCCAGCTACTTGGGAGGCTGAGGCAAGAGAATCACCTAAGCCCAAGAGCTGGAGGTTGCTGTGAGCTGTGATGCCACAGCACTCTACTGAGGGCGATAAAGTGAGACTCTGTCTCTAAAAAAATAAAATAAAATAAATAAAAAAAGAAAATGTTTTGCTTGGGGTGTCTTGAAGCTATTTTGGTTGGCTTTTGGTGTGTGATGCCTTCTCTTCTGAGCAAATCCTTACTGAAGGGCTCAAAGTAACTTCTGCTGATGCCAGAATCCCTCCTGGGCTGAGTGTGCAGACGGATTTTGGCACCTGTGGAAGGTGTTTTTTCGTTCTGCCGACAGGCATGTTCAGTGCTGGTCTGGACGTGTGTCTGCAGCAACGGTCTGGCACTGAGGCTTTCTCAGCTCTGACTGGAAGGGGAACCCGAGCTTGTTGGGGTCTTGGTTCAGGTTCTTCAAAGCTGTGTGGATCAGGAGGTAAAAGAGAAGTGGGTCTGGGATTTGTGGGTGGACACTTCTCCTCACAGGAGTTCCCTTCTTGCCAGGCTGCTTTGATTATGCTTACACCCCTCCAGACTCCCAGTGAGGTCAGAAATGGTTCATCTCCAACAACAATGCAAATTGAGAAATGGCAGAGAGGTTTTTTTTTTGAGACAGAGTCTTTCTATGTCCCCCTCGGTAGAGTGCTGTGGAGTCACAGCTCACAGCAACCTCAAACTTTTGGGCATAAGTGATTCTCCTGCCTCAGCCTCCCAAGTAGCTGGGACTACAGGCACCTGCCACAACGCCCGGCTATTTTTTTTGTTGTTGTTGTTGCAGTTGTCATTGTTGTTTAGCTGGCCTGGGCTGTGTTCGAACCTGACACCCTAGTGTATGTGGCTGGCACCATAATCACTGTGCTACGGGCACCGAGCCTGGCAGAGAGGTTTTAAAAACCAGTCCTGGAGGCTGAGTCGACTCTCAGCACTGCGGTCCGATCACTGGCCTCTGCAGTTCCTTTCTGCTGTGCCTCTGGACAGCTGCAACCAGCCCCCTGTACACGGATGGGCTTGGAGGTTGCCCAGGAATAGCGAGGGGTGCAAGAGATGGGGAGTTAGACTTCATTGTTTTGTTGAAGTCCTAATTTTGAATAATTTTGATTTGAACAGCCATTACTATGCAGTGGATACTGTATTGGATGGTGTGATTCTAGAGGCTCCTCTTAGCGTTGAAGGCACAGGAAAGCTTTCCCCAGCACGAAGTGTGTGCTAGCATGTTAGCTGTGAGTCATGCCTCCTGACCCTGAGGAGAGAGTGAGTCTCCAAAAGGCTCTTAAAGAGTGACTTTGGTGGCAGAATTTTCAGACACCCTGACAAGCAACCATAGGCATCCCCGTCTATTTTTTTGGGTCGGTGGGGACTTTTGGCAACTTCTTTTTTTTTTTTGTAGAGACAGTCTCAGTTTATCACCCGCAGTAGAGTGCCGTGGTGTCACACAGCTCACAGCAACCTCCAACCACTGGGCTTAGGGGATTCTCTTGCCTCAGCCTCCCGAGTAGGTACCCGCCACAACGCCCAGCTATTTTTCTGTTTTGCAGTTTGGCCGAGGCTGGTTTTGAACCTGCCACCTTCAGCATATGGGGCCAGCGCCCTACTTGATGAGCCACAGGTGCCACCTGGCAACTCTTTTTTTTGGAGACAAGATCTTGCTTTGTTGCTTGGGCATGAGGACAGTGGCATGATCACAGCTCTCTGCAATCTCACACTCCTGAGTTTAGGTGATCCTTCTACCCCAGCCTCCTAAGTAGCTGGGACTAACAGTATGCACCACCATATCTGGCTAATTTTTCTGTTTCTTATAGACATGGGGTTCTAGCTATTTTGTTTAGCCTGGTCTTGAACTTTTGACCTTAACTGTTCCTTCTGCCTCAGTGTCCCAAAATTGCTATGCAGGGTGCAATTTACTATGTTAAGCTATTTTAAATTGCCCAGGAACTTTATGTCCACTTTGTATTACAGGCATGAGCCGCTATGCCTGTTGGCAACTCTTTAATTGTTATATAACAGAGGTAAAGCCCTAAAAAGGGGCAAAATGTGTTTTAAGTTGTTCCTTTAAAACCCCTGACCCCACTCTTTGGTAATTAAAACCTGCATTCCTGGCTCGGTGCTTGTCCAGCCTGGGCCCGCCAAACAATGACAGCTGCAACCAAAACAAATGGCCGGGCCTTGTGGCGGACGCCTGTAGTCCCAGCTACAAGGGAGGCAGAGGCCAGAGACTTGCATGAGCCCAGGAATTGGAGGTTGCTGTGAGCTGTGATGCCACAGCACTCTATCCAGGGTGATAGCTTGAGGCTCTGTCTCAAAAGAAAAAAAACCTGCATTCCCTCCTGAGGCCATTAATCAGAGGGGAAGAAGAGTATTCTTTGTTCTTTGTTTTCTAATATCTTAAACCACAGGAGATGGCTCAAGGGCATCATCTTCATCCAAGATAAGGTCAACTAGGACCACCAACCATAGTTAGATAGCAATAGCCTGCAGCTGGAAACCCCCTTTAAAAGCTGTGTATTTCTGCTTATATGGGGGACGATGGTTCTTTAAGATGAGAGTCTGCCATTCTCCTCATTTGCCTATAAATTAATAAACTTCTCTTTCCATTTCCTCAAATCACTCACCCTAGATCTTGCTTTGGCTGTGGGGGTCAGGCACTGAACTTTGGTAACAGTGATTCTTCAGCACATGGCTGGTTAACGAAACTGCAAGGGGGTTTCAGTCTAGGTCTAGTCACCCGCTGCACAATGATTCAATTATTGAGCCGGTGAAGACTGCCAATTTTTAAAACTACATATGTCCCTCCCATTGATGGAGGGCGTGGGCTTCATAAGGAGGGCCTCAGGCCTTGGGTAGTTAGAGGGAGATGGTCAATCTTGGCCTCGAAGTCTGACCTGGGGCCTGCAGAATCCCAGTTCCTTTGTCTTGCAGAAAACCCACTATTTCTGGGAAACAACTCAAAAGGTCAAGTAGTTAATTAAGGGGGAGGATTATAAAAAGCATATGGGGTGTTGAAGTTTGTTCATAGAGTGGTCTTAAGCTCTCACATGAGACATGCCTGTAGGATACAGGGCTGATATCCTTTGGAGTTATCTAGTATCCTGTGGACTTCTGGAACGGTCCTGATTTAATATCTTATTTTAGAATGAAGAGATCAGGGGTTGGGTGTGGGAATAGAGAGGAGAATAGTTTTCCTTTTCATTTATATTCGCCACCATCTTTTAAAATTTTGATTGTGTATCTGTGTGACTTTTATCTGATTGAATACATAAGTACACAACACTATTATAGACTTCTATCGAGTGTTCACTGCATTACTGTGGGCATGGAAAAGCTCTCAGGATATTTTGCTGTGTGAAAAGACATGTTATAAACCCATATAATTCCTTCTCTGAGGGCATACACCTATATTTAGTGAGAAGTCCTCATGCATGTATTCCAAGTGACTCTTTGGTAGTGAGTGGAGTTTTGGTTTAAGTAATTTTAATATTATACTTTCTAGTTTTTATTTAATGAGGACGCACCACTTGCATTGTAAAAATGATGATGAGGACATGATTTGTCACCACTACCATCAAGTAACCTGCTCTTGATCTCTCAGGCTTTGTTTGTTTATGTTCTGGTTCAGGAAATAGAATTAAATATGCAAATGAATACTTTAATTATAAGTGTGGGGAAGCTTTTTAGAAAACTTTGAATTAAAACTGAATAATAGGTGTGACTTTTGGGAAAAAATTTAATTATTCTCTGTATAGTCACCACCTGTGAAATTTTTAGAATTATGGATGCCTGGAACACTTATTCATCAGCCAGATTGCTTTTGTTTTTTATTTCTTTTATTTCTTTGTGTTATGTTGTGAATTGTGTCCTCCCCTCTCCAATTCACATGTTGAAGCCTTAACTCCCTCAGTTCCTCAGAAGGCGACTGTGTTTGGAGATAGGGCTTTTTTTTTTGAGATGGAGTCTTGCTCCATTGCCCAGACTAGAGTGCCTTGGCCTCAGCCTTGCTCACAGAAACCTCCAACTCCTGAGCTCAAGTGATCCTCCTGCCTCAGCCTCCTGAGTAGCTGAGACTACAGGCACAGCATGATGTCCAGCTAATTTTTCTTTTTTGTAGAGACAGGGTCTCGCTCTTGCTCAGGCTAGTCTTAGACTAATTGAGCTCAAGCAATGGACCCACCTCAGCCTCCCAGAGGTTATGATTACAAGGTCTGAGCCACTGAGGCAGGCCATAGAGATAGGGCTTTTAAAGAGGTCATGAAGTTATGGTCAGGTTGTGAGGGTGAGTCCCAATCAAAAACTGGTTTCTTTATAAAAAGAGATTAAGATACCAACAACACAGGTATGTGAGGGATGACCATGTAGAAGATTGGAGAAGATGGCCATCTACAAAGCAAAAAGGAGGCAACAGGAGAAAACAACCCCGCCGTCACCTTCATCCTGGATTTGTGTTGTTTGTTTATTTATTTATTTAGGGATAGAGCCTCAAGCTGTCACCCTGGATAGAGTGCTGTGGCATCACAGCTCACAGCAACCTCCAATTCCTGGGCTCAAGCGAGTCTCCTGCCTCTGCCTCCCAAGTAGCTGGGACTACAGGC